>JAUZNK010098377.1:0-12037 GCA_035046665.1 Euphysa ruthae
TATATTTATATATATTATATATAAGTGATATGAAGAAGAAGCATAAATTTTAACATAAAAATCCAGCATTAAAGAAAAGTTTGTTTCAATAGTTTTGAAAAAACGTCGTTTTTCTAAGCATTTTGAAACTTGGTCAATTAATTCTTTATGTTTATGCTGGAGTTTAACTTTTTTCACTTTCTTGCTTGTAGTTTATCATCAAAATATATTGCGTGGTCAGCAGATATGGCATCTGGTATTTCTTGTATTACTTCAATGCTAGCATCACGTCTCTTTATACACATAGACGGCATAGAATTCTTTTTTTTCCTAATTCCAAGCCCTGTTGTTTCTTTTACAGCACTTGGTTTTAGACTTTTCGATCTCGCATCATTATCTGACAACGCTTCGTTAGAAGTTCTACGGTGAGGAGTCAAGGTCAACTTTCGTACAAATGATTTATTGGAAACATTTAAATGTTCCATTGACTCTATTCTTTGTGTATATTTAAAATTATCAAGTTTGTTCGTTTTTTTCTTGTAAGATATCTCAATTAATAACATTATAAAAACAACAATAGAAAAGAAAATATATAAATAATTATCACTAATAAACGGACCAAATGTAGCTAATAATGTAATTATCGCAATAGCTGGTACAAATGATGTTACAACCGAGATTTCCGAAGTCTTCATTTTTTCACACAGCTGAGCATTAAGAAACACAAGAAACCTATAGAGAGAGTTGGTTGTTTACTGGGGTGTTAGTAATTTTTATTTAATTTTTGTAAAAGTCAAATTTAAAGTTTATAAATAAAACTTATAAGGATGGGTTGGTGAGTTTCAATCAAAACTTTTATTTCCATTGAAATTGTGTATTTAAAAGGAAATAATGTAATGTATATTATCTACAGACAATAAGGAAAAAAAAATATGTTATGGACTTATTTATAAACAGATAACAGCTTAGGTAGAAGGAACCATGATTTGAATTATTTTCTTTTATAGCGTGTTATCATATTTCCTTCGCTGTAAAAGCTTCGGAAACTTTTGTTTCGGTATTTATAACTATTCTAGGAAGATTCACCCATATTCATAGATAAGTGTAAAAAACTTCCGCTCGCATTTGCCTCTAGAAACAATCTGTGAAATACAAACTAAAAAAACATATTGCTGGATCTGTTGAAAAGATAAATATACAAATATCATCTCCAACACCATTATCAAATAACAAAAATCTTTCACAGTTTTGCGTTTCTTGAAACTCATCAGGAAGTTCTGGTATTTCTTCTCGAGTTAATGGAGTCCGTGTTTGGATCCTTTCGGTAATTTTTGGTCTTTATTTTAATGTGTTCAATAGGAGGTAGGGTTGCGACTGCTGTATTTGAAGTTGTTGCAAGTTGATTAAAAAATAAAGGCTGTAGTGCATTGCTGTTAGATTCTGCAGTTTTTCTCAACTGTGACTTCATTTAAACGGTAAACTGATTTTTTTTTGAACAAGAAAATTATATAAAAATACAAATAATCTTTCCCATAAAAAAAAAAAAATTTTAACCCCATTTTAGATGTCATTTTTCTTTTGTATGCTGAAAAAAAAAAAAAAAAAGAAAAAAAAAAACTTGCTGATGAGAAAAGTTATATAATTATTCTTACACTAACCATGGAATAATGATATTTGCATAATCTTTTTCCCTACGAAAATATAATTTTCACCACATTGACCGGTCAGAGTAAATCGAATTTAGTTGAGAAAACTTCCGTTTTTCAATTTTTATTTTTGCTTTGGTTTGTTTAGTGTTACCCCTTCTATCGCACAAAGTTCTTGTATAGAAAATCAACTTTAACTCATTATCTGATGGTAATTTTCAACTAAAAAAAATTCCACACATCTTTTCAGTTATTTCCGAATCAGAAATTGATCCTGGGTAAATCTAACTAAACCAAAGTCCATCAACATGTGCTGTAGTTCCAATAAGTGATTTCCCAACTTGCATTTTTTTGTAGTTTGAAAACATGAGAGTTAAGCTCAAAACTTGAAGCACTTTGAAATTTGAATTCTGTGGCATCGATTACTATGTAAAAAAACTTGACGCATTTTTTTCAAGCAAAAAGCCTTATGCAGGTATCAAATTGATTTGGTTAATGATGTTAGGCACAAACACGACCCACTCAGTAAATATTCTCTGTATTGTTGCTTTAGAGGTTCCTAAAATGTATGCCATAATGCCTTGGTGAAGACCATGCCTACAAACAAAAAGCACTGCTAAAAGTTTTGTTGTAGCATCAGTTCTGTCGTATCAACCAAAACAGGATAAGATATTAAGTGTATATACGGCAAAACACAGTTAAATATAACATTGAACTGTGTTTTGCCGTATATAAATATAACATTGAACTGTTCAATTGACAAGGCACATAAATACTGAAAAATTTTACGTTGTTTTATTAAGTATTTTTAAGAGAATTCTTTATTGGTTAATGTTGCTGTCTTATTTTGCAAACTTTTTTAATTATGCTTACAGTTTTTGATTTGCGTATATCTCTGTTTAGCGATTCTTTTTTTTTTGTTGGAGATATATTGATTTGTTTGCATATCTAATTTGATTTTTGAGTCAACATTCTCTCCCCACTGTCAACAGCCCTGAGACCCTGGTTGTTTTCATTTTGAGGTGCATCAGGCCAGGTTATGCCAAACGATGAAGGCAGATATTAGATGCCAGTAGCTGAAAATGTATACCTTACAACTGTGCCACAAAAAATCAGACGAAATATTTTGTGGCGCACATCGCCAGCAGCTACGTCTTGGTAGAAGACCACAAGTTCCGTGTAGGCTATGTGGTGTAGGGATTAAGTCTGTGACTCTACTTTGTAGGCCGTGTGGTGCTCAAACCTTTGCTTAAAAATTGATAGATACAGAGAAGCGTGCGCGTAGAGATTTTTCCAGTGTACTGTGTGAATTGGTCCAAGTTTCTATTTAGAGACTTGTCTGACTAGGCTATATCTGGATATACATATCCCACCATGGATGAGGAGAAAGTGATAGAAGAATACTTCGATCAACTACTTGCTCAGTCTATACGAAAAAGGCAGAAAATGGCAAAATCTGATTTCAAGGATGAATAAATTGAGCAACTACTTGCTGAGTCTAACCCTTTCATGGATGAACATATCGCGCAACTAATTGTCAAGACCTTCACGGACAAATACATTGAGCAATCTGAGTTTGAGGCCCTCAAGGGTGTCGTTAAAAATAACCCTGCTGAGTCTATTCCAGAAGGCTGTCGATTGCCTTCTGCATTTAAGTCGCGTGTGAAGTGTGAAAAACCGGCTCTCACAGATACCGTTAAACACAGCCTCAAGGCTGTTAAAGAAAAATTTCTCGAAGCCTCTCTTATCGTCTGCGTTTAAATCGCGTGTGAAGGATGAAAAACAGCTCTCACAGACAATGTTAAACACAGCCTCAATGCCATTAAAGAAAGATTATCGAAGCCTCTCTGGCCTTCTGCGTTTATGTCATATGTGAAGGAAAAAAAAACTGACTCACAAATATAGTTAAAAATACCGTGGAGTCTGTTAAAAAAAAGCAGGTGGAGGAGGAAAAACCACACCTGCAACTTACTAGAGGAGGCGTGACCTCAAAGAAGGTCAAAATTGATCTGGATGTATAATACGCCCTAGACGGGAGCTACATCAAGGAAGGGAACAGAATCTTCTGAAAAGAGATAGAAGATTGTGTCGATGGTTGCCGATTTGACATACGATTGGTAGCAAGGGAGTCAAATATGACGAACGAGGGCAAGGTATTTTGGGTCTCTTTGAAAAAGAAGAATATAGGGTAACTATAGACATTACCTCGGAAGTACTAGAGTTTTTGGAGCCAGAAGAACAGTATAAGCTAATCACTGTCGCAAGGATCAAGTCAGCGCCAGCGCTCTTCATAATATCGATCAGAAAATTTGGAGGAAGTGTCGAGAATATCCGGTATAAATTCGTTACGAGCTTCTCCCGCTTCCCAAACAGCACGGCGAACCAGGACCGATATTGGAAACAGAAAAGGACATTGATTTCACAAATTGTTTTGTTCACAACATCGTCTACCAGTTCCAGGACAATATGACGCGAGCAGGTAGTTGGTTGACGCCCAAGTGCCGGTAGATACTAGAACGGTTCGACAAGAAGCTTGCAAATGCATGTTGCTCACGTGGCGACATGTTTGCCCCTGAAACTAGGTTAAGTTGTTTGTTATCGATGCTCTGAGTAACTCCCTATGGGATAGCGTAAAACACAAGACCAGCACAAATTCCTTTGTGGCTTGTCACATTAACTATACCTGGGAAGACATCCTGATCGATCCGCCAAAAATCGATCATGGCAACTTACTGGATGTTCCCGAATAGACCTAGCACAACGGTAACGCAAAAGACCATTGAACAGAGAATGAGGGCAATAATGGTCGACAAAACCACCCACTTTATAGGTGGTACTACAGCCTATCATTTCGGAAAGTGGCTCTATAGGGAAGATATAAAGCAAAACACTATGAAATACAGAAGCATTTGGAAGGCGGTTCAGGTTGGGTCTAAAATAGGAAATAGGCAAGACGTCACAGCAGGAACAAGCAAACATCACCATTTAGATATGCGAGCAGCCTATCTAGCATATAAAGATTCCTCCATGTGAGGGGTTGGTTATGCGATTTACTTTATGCGTGAGTATGGGTTCCCGACGAGCATAATGAGTCGAGTGAGTGTAGAGGGTGTACCCCTTAGTGAAGTCCTCACCGTAACTGGTGTACTTCAGCTCACCGCTTGGGTGTTCGACCCAAACACCAAGCTGTATACCATCGATCGCGTTGGAAAGCATCTGCAAAAAACCAGCGCTGGATCACAACTCCAGAGCTTAGAAACTTATTCGACTCTGTGGATATGAAAGTTTGTTTATATCATTGGCACCAATCCAACGATCAAGTTCCCCGTGAGAGTTGGAAAACCTAACATTATTATCCGTGACCACAATAAAGCTGCTTATCTCTGCAATGTTCTAGGAGGAGCATATCGGCTATTGGAAGCTGCGAGACAGTTAAAGCATACAAATGAAAGTTTGTCCAAGTGCTTCTAGTGCGCAAGGAAGTAAATCGAGCCTCCGGGCCGGCTGGTTGTGGTAGACCACAGCCTCAGTGATGCTGTCTACACGGCAGTCTCGTGTGTAAGGTTGATGGATCAAATTGTGAGTGTCTTAACTCCATTCGATTTTCTTGCGTCCTATTTCCCATCGGCTCTGCAAGTAATCCCCAACATCGCCCAGATCAAGGCAAGGTTGAAGAGCTATGTGATCAAAGACAAGCAGAATGCTTAAAAAAAACGAAAAAGTCGAAGACAAACTCACCGTCGACCACGTCCTGCATATGATCAACGCTGCATACAAAAAGTGTGTAAAGTGCAACACGAAACTTTTGCTACAAGGCTACACCATATGTCACGTGTAGACCTCTAGTATCAACAAGATGGCAGTGAGGGTCATTACAAATAGAACATTCGAACTACATGCCTATCATGTAATCGCAGACAAAAGCATGAGCACTGCAATAAATCCATGGCTCCAATTCATTCCAGTTGTATGAGACAGTTTCTTATAAGAAATCTGGATGTCTTCAATTCGAGGTAAACGATTATACTTTAGGGACTGGCCATTCGTGTCTTTCCATTGAGAGTTGTTAAAGCACAAAGCTAAAGGATAAGACCATTTCACCATGATCTTAGTTTAATAAAAGTATCAACAAAAATTATTATATTATTTATTATACCTATTATTTTAAATCGCTTTGTTATTGCTTTTAATCTATCAGTATAATATTTTTGTAAACAAAGCAACAATTTTATTTTTTTTTCACATATCGTATTAAATTCTTTACTAGACCGCATGAGTTTGGCTAATGACACATTTTTGAAAGACAGCTCTCCAATACCATATAATGACCTAATTGGCATTACCAAATTTCTTCTCGCATCAATATATAAAGGTTTGCGAACATGGATAAGTTGTTGGCAAGCCAGAGTTAAAAATGGTATATGGTAATTGATGATAGAAAAAACTGCAACAGAATTCCACAAACAACAAATTTTTTCACGCTACAAGTGATTAATAATATACAATAAAGGTGTAAATAGAAATAAATTCTCTGCCGACATTATTGAAATTAATTTTGATTTGGTTTGATCGATTGGAATAGATTATACAAAAATAAAAAAAAAAAAATAAAAAATGAATCCAATAACTCCTCGCCTTTTTCGACACAATTACATACAACACGTCATTTTCAGTCAAAGTTTATCGTAAACCTACACTCACTGATTATCTACATTCAGTACTTCTCGCCAATCACTCTATCAATCAATCTTTATTTCTAATCTTTAATTATATCTTTATTTCACGTTGGTAAAAATTACATAGCGAGAAAAATATATACTAAACATTTAAATGCTAATATAAACAATTTCATTTAATTTATTTATCAACAAATGTAATTAAATATCCAAGATTAACTGACTCGACAACTAAAACATCAAATCAGCACAATAAACCTCCGGCTTATTCCAAATCTTAGAGAAACTTTAAAACACATTCTATATCACAGTTATATTCGAACAACTTTTTACTCGTCCCATACATTACACAAATTAATCTCATATCCAAAAAAAACCTCTTTCTTTAAATGCAAATGGCAAAAAAACTTCGTTTATCGCATTGTAAAGGTTGCCCGTCGGTGTACACCGGGGAATCTAAGCGTAAAAGAAACGTATAGAAGAAGACTAGCGTTCAGTTAAAAAAGCCAACACAAACAACGAAATATTGCAAGCTTGCTGGGAAAAAAGACCATAAATCTACCATCGGCCACGAAACACAACTTATCTCACGTACTATTAAATATATTCACGTCATAAATGAAGCTAATCATGCCAGCTGCAAGTCATACAGTCGTCTCGAAATGTGGTTTCCTGCCGTACGGAAAAACACATCGTCCTCGACAGTTCGCAATACAAATAACTGATATCATTATATTTTTTTTCTACTTCTTAATCTTCCTCTACATTCCATTCCCCCGTAATTATCAAAATAAGTTTCAGATAATGCATACTTCTGAAATTTTGAACCTACCGCTAACCTATATAAGCCCTAGGATTTTATTTGAAAGACGGGAGCAGGTTGACTCTTGAAACGTCGCCAAAATAAATATTAAATCTCATGACATGACACCATTAGGTATGATAAAATTTAGAAGTTGAAACTTTATAATTTATAGAGATAACATGGAAATAAATTTCCGCCAGAGGTGATAATAGATATGAGTAATCAATGTTTGTAAGAATATTTAGGGTGAAACTTTTCAAAAAAAAAAATTGTAATGTTATGCTGAGGAGCGTTGAATGGTTTTTGTTACGATGCGGTTTTCGCCATAGATAACTTTATGCAAACCGATAACACCATATTTTAAGAAGTTCGCAAAACAAATTTTGCGCATGCTCAAACAATGCTAGGGTTTTAATCCCTCTCATTAAGGAAACCTGGTTAACTTCAGAAGTTTTGTTAAGAGCTCTGATAAGAACATTCCGGTCTTTTATATTAAGTTTATATTAAAAAATATCAAATAAAAAGACAGCTATAAATTCTTACGAGTATAATATCGACGAAAACTTAAAATGGACATCACATATAAATAAAATAGGGAAACAAATCTCAAAAAAAGGCGGATTAATTCTCGGAGCAAGAAATTATTTGATGAAATTAACTCCTAAAAATTAGCTTATTTCTCGTTTATAGTTATATTAACTATGCTAACTGAGCATTTTGTTACAAGAAAAGCTACATCACATAAACACAGCAGCAACATGGTGCATGAATTAAAGATTCCTTACATTAATGTACAGATCAAAAATGAAATTAACATCGAAGTTATTAGTTAGATATAGTTTAAGATTTTCCGTTCCCACAAAACTTTAAGCAATACACTAAACAAAGAGTTCTTTAAGCTGGTTACGAGGCCTTGTTATTTCTGCATAATAAATACCAAAAAATGTAAAGAAATACATAAAATCTATATTCTCTTCATACTCTCTTACTTTTTCCTCATTTCATTCCAAAATATAAAGAATACGAAAAAAAAAAAAAGAGAAGGATCAAAATTTATAAGCAATTCGATGAGAAATAATAAAGTTTACAAGATTTCGGAAACAACGCCATTAAATCCCCGATCTAAGCAGACTTCAAATTAAATCCATTTTTGTTTTTGAGGACTTTTTTTGACACAAGCTGATCTAGGAGCTGCATGATAAAGTGAGATAGTCAGTATGACCTCTTGAAAATTAGCTACCCTGGAACTGCACACAACTTCTTTTACACAAGTAGAATCTGGTATCTACATACCTGTCTACCTACAAACCTACCAACCTACAAACTTACCTACCTAAGAGTAGTTTAGTCGATGGTTGAGACTAGAGATTAATTCTGGTTGAGGAGATATTAAATAAATTCTTTTAACAAATATACAACCTTTATACAATATTTTAAAAAGTATTGCAATAAATATATATACATGAAAATTTTATCTAGTTGTAAACTATAAATTTCTAAAATCATGTATAACATACTTTAAAGTCAGAATTGTCTTAACAAATATATTCCGTAGTTTGACGGAGAGCGAGCAAATTCAAAACAGTGTAGACATATGTCTAGCTATTTTTATTATTTTCAGTGTTTTACTTTGATATTATTTTTAATTCGATTATGATTTAACCTCAAAGCTCACAAAGTCAATAATTTGGACTGATTCTGAAAATTTTTCTGGATTGATCGAACCACAGCAAATTCTTTTTGTTTAAATTTAGAATTGATAAAGCATACTTATTCTTTATTTTTTTGGAGTGAAAGTACTTCACTAGTGAACCCCAAATTCTACTGAGATTTGACCGTGAAATACAATATAGCATTTTAACAGTGAAGCTAGAAATACTAATGGTCGTAAGCGGAGAGTCTAAAATTCAAATATATTTTATCCATGATTGCAGAAGTTTTTTCAAAAGGCGCTGTCAAAAGGACTTTTTTACTTTGACAAGCATTGATAAAAGCAAATAGTACACTCATTCCAACTTGTCACATTTGTCGTGCTATTTAGCGTGTCGTTATTGTGGTGCATTGTGGTGTTCAAACAACTTTTCTTGGATCAAGTTTTAAAACATGTGTATATTTAATTGCGTACCAAAAGTTATTATTTCTCTATCCGATTAAAGAAATTATTATAGGCACAAATTTAAGAATGAAACGAAGTATTGTTTTGCTTGATAGAATTATGTTTAAAAAATTTTGTTTTTATTCTAAGTTGCATAAATAAAAGAGCATTCTTTTTTATTTTCTGGGTATCATAATAGCAAAAATAAATATATGCCATATGTTAAGTAATCTTAGCGAGCCAGTCACATCTAGGAAGAATAATGTTAGGATCTCGATTTACCTATGTGTGAAACCTGGATAGCTACACTATTTATTTGAATGTATGTTCTTCTAGACTGGCAGCTAGTTGTAGATCTGGTAGAACTTTATCAAATCCTGTTTTGCCAGTCAGAAAGAAGGTCTCAATTGTTCCTTTACCCTAAATTAAAAACAAACTTTTGAAAGTACAAATCAAATTATTGAACTGTCTTTAAATAAAGATATGAACTTGATGAGGGACAATAACAAAATATATTCCCTCGATATTAACAAATATTTAGAGCATATATAATTTTCCATTGCCGTGCTTACATTATAAACCTGTGGTCTGACTCTCCAGGTCAAAAAAACAATGAGAATAGAAACTTAATTGAAGCTTAAATGCATCATTTTTCCGCTGCTTTTCTTTATCTTATTCAAATTAAATTTAACTATCATCTTTGTAAGCAAATTTTAATTGAGAAAACACAGTTTCATTTAAAAAATACTTATAGACTAGTATCGTTACAAATCTTTCTCGGTTTAGAAACTTTAAAAAAAAATTTTTTTTTATTTATTATCGAAAAAAATTCATTTGAGGTTTAAAAGCACTGTATGGAAATACGTTTAAAAAAATAGTATAAATACTGTGTCCTATTATAGTAAATTTATTTTACTCATCTCGAACATAAAAAATAAAAAAATTTTTACCTTCATCTGCACTGGTCCTCTACTTTTAAGATGATAGCCACCTAATTGATTGAGAACAACTGCTGATTCAGGGCTGACGTGTACACGCAAGGCTAGTCCGCTAGATTCCATTCGAGACGCGTAGTTCACTGTATCCCCAAATAAACAGTAACGCGGCATCTTTAGTCCAACAACACCTGCTACACAGGATCCTGGATAAAATAACAACAGCTTGTTTTATTTTCTATTTTCTGCAATCCTATTTAAAAAAGGTTGAATCAAGCGGTTATATAAAGCAAATTATATTGAACGAATGATATTTAAACCCTCACTAGCCCCATTAAAAAAGCCAGAAAATAAAATAATGGGAAAATTTTGAAGCATACCAGAAAATATAATTTAAACAAAATATTTCAGGCAATTATATATTAGTAGATATATTTAATATATCTATCATTATGTAAGTGTTTGTGTTCAGAATTCGTACACTAACCTGTATGCATACCAATACGTAGTTGCATCTGTGTTTCAGGCTTATGTCGTATGGTGAAAGACTTTACACAGCATAGTAAATCTAACGACATAGTTGCGATTTCCCCAGCATGCCTGTTACCGTTACGCATTGGAATACCACTGACTACCATGTACGCATCACCAATTGTTTCAACCTAAAAAAAATATATATAAAATTAAAATAAATGGCGAAACATAACATAACCCGCTGATTGGTCGAGCAATTATCGTTGACGTCATTCAGAAATAAATTGACAGAAAACTTGTTCAGAAAATGATATGAGTCTGCACAGATCTAGTAGAAAAGATTCTGCGACTTCAGAACATGAAAAACATTTTAACAACATGTAACTTTTTCATGAACCTCGCGTATTTTCCGACAAAAAAACATCATACTATGAAATTCTTGCTGGCATACTTCAACATTTTATTGCCATATATACAGTTACTAAACAACAGGAAACGTCAGAATTTTACCTTTATCAAATTCTAAATTCTTAAACTACAAAGGTAAACGAATCGAGATAACTCTAGTTTACTTATGTTATGCAAACCTTAAATTTAAAACACATCTCGCTTCTCCTAAACTCTTAAAAATTGTCAAATATTATAAAAAACATTGTAATATGAGTTTTTTACAGTTGAATAACGATTTAAAGGGCTAAGCACTTTAATTTAAACAAAAATTTATATTTAAAGTTTTAAAAAATTCAAATACTTCTCAATAACTATTTCATCTTAAAGTTAGCAAATTTACTAAAATGAAGAAAAAATCGTTTATTTTTTACTGCAAAAGATTTTATGAAAATAATTAATTAACCATAGACTTGAAACAATACCAACAAAAAATTTCCCTTTATTCGTGGTGAGGCCAAAAAAAAAATTACGTACACTTTTTGATGATTTACGTTTAAAGTTTTTACCTTGTAAACATCATACAGCTCGATACATTGGTCAAAACATACATATAAATCGTTCAACATATCCACCACTTGTAACGGAGTACTTTCTGAGCAGATAGATGTAAACCCAACGATGTCAGAGAAAAAGATTGTTACATTATCGAAGCTTTCTGCTACTACTGGCATCCCTTCTTTTAGTTTATTTGCCACTGATCTAAACGTCAATTTTATTAGTTTGTTTTTCTAGCTGAAATTTCTCTGTTAACACAAACAAAAAGCAAAGCAAAAACCTGTTATAATTTTAGCAGCGATGTCAATCGCAAGGTCCGCACTCCTGAAATATTCCACGGTAAAAATATTCTCAAATGGGGACAGTTTTTGCGAAAATCAGGGGGTTCAATTAATTTTTTTATATGTGACGAGCTAAATTATGGGACCTGGAATCTAGTTTAATTTTTTTTCTAAATTCAAAACAGCGTGGCACCGTGCTAT
>JAUZNK010098388.1:0-12037 GCA_035046665.1 Euphysa ruthae
GAGAGACCAAGATCTTTCATTTGAGACTAAAATTGGATGATTTTGATCACTTTGAAATTTTGAGTGACCTCCCTATTCCATGCATTAATAATGCCATTATTGGAAAAGAACAGAAAACAACAGCAAAATATTTTAGGAAATAATTCTACCTGATAACCTGATTTTTTTGATAAATCGAGCTGCGAATCTCTTAAAAACACATTCAAACTATATATATAACAAACCAGTAATATAATGACAAATAAATAATTAAAACAAAGAAAAATAACCTTAGCTACTAACTATTCTAAGATAAACTTCATGCAAATTGAAACGGACCACGTGGACAGAGCTGTCAAAAACAAACTTGTAATGAGCAAACCTCACCCTCGATGTTTATCTTCTCTGGATTAAACTTGCTATTTGTCAAAGATATTAAAAACCTCAGTGAGAGAGACTTATTTCATCATTTTTGCTGAAACTAAGATTCGCTTGCTTGGAAAGTGACTTTAATTAAGGTTTGTTTACACTTTACCAAAACGACGTATTATTACGTCAGTTGGTTAATGTGTTAATTATCAAAATATGTAAATGCTTTAAATTTTGTTTTCGTATAAACAGTACTTCAAAGAGTACCCGTAACTAATTTCAAAATTTTTTTATTTAAAAAATTCTTGGTGATAGGAACAGATAACAGTGTTTTGAATAAGTATGCAAAATTTTAGAACTGCATTTGTGGTCCCTGAGAAATCTCCACCGCCAACCTAAAATATATCATTATGAGAAAATAGCGTTAAGAAAAAGAATAAATAAATATCATTAAAATTCCCCTGCTGCTTCATGTTTGTCACAAAAAAAATCCTTTCTAATTGCACTTAATATTTTTCTTCTTACTTTACGGGTGCGCTGCACTGCAGTTAAATCTTAGCCACACTTTCCTGATAACTACGTAAACAAAAACTCTGGAAAAAAACACCGCCATCCATATTTAATTCCAAAAACAGTTTTTTTAAATTTCTCAGTCCATTTACACAACATTGCTGTTGATAACCCAGCACTAAGGGTGGTTCTCTCAACAAAAACATCTTTCTGGCACCGCCTTCAAATCATTTGGTTCAAAGATTCGTTGGGATTTTACATTTTAACTTCTAGCATTTCTGAAGAAAAGCATCGATTCTATGGTCTTTGGTTTAATGTCAATTGGTTTAATGTCTCGAAACACAGCTGGAAGTTAAAACTTTTCCTTAATAGTTAGCTTTCCAGTTATTTTATATCATTCTTATTCTGCTTTATGGCCATCCCATAACAATTCTGTAATGTATTTATAACTTCCTTAGTAAGACGCCCTGCTCCTGCTAATTTTTTACCGACACTTAAAAGTCCTTTGTGTCTTTTTAATTTCGAAGTTGCTTACCGACAGGCTTCTGTACATGACTCGGATGCATTCTCAATTTTTTTTTTTTTTGTTAATAGAAACGTTATCACCGTAGGGTTTAGCAGTGACCTCAGTGTTGTAATAAATGCTATCACCACCGCCAATAAATCTGGTGCATCACAAGCTGGTTTTTTTGTATTGAGCGTATAAACATTTTAAGTATGCAGGTCGATTCAATCGATCCTGTATTTATATCAAATATGATTTTTCCTCTTTTTATGAATGTTTCATCATCATTTTGAGTAGTTGCTTTTTCCACAAGTTACTATATAATATTTAGTTCTTGACAAAGACCCAACTTAGCCAAGCAAAACTCCTTCCACATATAACACGTGTGATGGCACTTTAAAGATTTATTTCTTCAGTAAGCAAGGAAAAGTTCATAATCAAATCAAAGTCCTTAACATCAGTGTCACAGCTCATTGAACTTCAACTTTTTTCCAAACGTTGAACGCCTTGGTTTCACACTTTTAGGTGTTTCAACATCTGATTCAACAGAAGAAATTTTAGTGTATCTACAGACTTTGAATCTTTTCATTTTGCCTGAGTGCACTTTACTAGAAGTCTGTTTTCTCTCTGATCCTCTCATTTTATTGTGGTTTTAAAAAAATACCATGAAAGGGACAAAAAAAAAAAAAAATTTCTAAAATATGAAGCCATAAAATCATTCAGGATTTTTCAATCGTGTTTTTGACCTTATGATTTAAAACATAAGTCATTGCTTGAAATAACATATATATATATATATGTATATATATTAACAAAAAGTTGTTTATGACTCCATAGTTTATTTCCCATATGTACATTCTGGCCAAAAACTTATTTAGGCTAAAATTTTTGGTAAAACCCCCCTTAGCAACAATATAAATAATCTGTTCCTAGGGTATAAATTGAAAAATTAGTTTTCAGACACATTTTTAAAACTTAATTTTGAGACACATAAGTTTGTTTTAAGGGATTTTTAACCTCGAAATCGGATTCTACGATAGTTAAATAAGCAAAAACAATAGCTTTTGAAAAAATGACTTTCTAAAGTTTCGTTACTGCACCACCCCCTTAAAAATTTGATGAATTAACTGGATTTCGCCCAAATTGGCACAGGCATTTTTGCTCCATCGGAACTATTTGTTGAATTAAGATTATCGGGAAAAACATTACTAATTCTAAAAATTCTTTGCGACTATTAATTTGTGCTATTGAACATTTTCATAAGGCCTTTTTTAGTCTGGGTATAATTTTTCCACGACTATTTCAGAGCTAATTTATCACTGAAATATGCATTTCTATTTATTCAGATCAGAAAGAAGAGTATGTTTGACCTCATATTTAAATTCCTTGAAAACCATGATTTTCTAAGATTCTCACCTAACATAAAAAATCTAATCAATAAAGAATATACTTTATAATCCATTTCAGAAAGTCACGTAAAGAAAAATTCCTAATCTTTGTGAGGGTTCCGAGATATGAGTTACAAAAGCCCACAGAAAAATCTAGTAAAGTATACAACGCACTTCTAGATAATTCCAACAGATCCATAGAGACAACATGATACAGACGTTCATTGAAAATACTACAGGCAAATTTAATATTCAGGATTTATTTGCTTTTTTTCCCTCCATGAATTCACGTCAAATTTACATACATTCAGCATCTAAAATGCATTTTTAAAAAAGAAATATTTATATAAATTATTTCTTAATATTACGTCACTTACAAAAGAAAAGATTTTCTGGGAAATTAAGATAAACGTAGAACGACAAAATAGCATGAGTTGCTCATAAGTTTATTGATTGATTCAACTTACAAACCGTTGAAATATCTTAACTTGTACTTAAAAATATCTTAACTTAACAATAAATATGAATACTCCAGATAAGAATGTGACATGGCGTAAAAAAATGTTTAACATTATATACAATCATGTATATGAAATACCAGAATTAATGATCGAATTTAAACTTTAAATACTGAATAAAAATCACAGTACGAACGCGGCCCGATTTTGAGAGCTTTTTTCCAGATTCTCTAGTCAATCAAGTTTTCCCAACTTCGGATTAAACTTTTCCCATAGGATATGAAAAGTACAGAATTTTCAGCTGGGTCTTATACTGATCCAAATGTTGAGTATAAAAATTTCGTTAGTTGAATTGAAGCTTTGACAATAGAGTAAAAAATTATTACAAGTATCTAATAAATACATGGATGAAGTTTTCCACTGAAGTTAAGTTAAGAACTTTGAGATAAAACATGCTATCAGTTTTAATAATGCTCGAAATATGCATTTAAAACTCGAATAATAGCAGTTGTTCCCAGTAGTTAAATCGTTCCCGAATGGAACACGATATCGACAAATCCTTGGATTGAGTGTGAGTAGAGATTATTTCTTTGCTAAATCTTTTTTAACTTTTGCTTTAAGTTCCTTCTTGTATCTGAAAATATCGCCTTTATATGGAGTAACTTTACCATGTTCACATACCCAAATTTCCTTGGCAACCTAAAATTAACAAAGAAGTTTATTTCTTCTTACACCTTAGAAAGCAAAAAAAAAATAAAATAAAATAAATAAAAATGTTTTATACAATTTACTGCTTTAAGGGTCTGTCATGACATCTCCAGGATATTTACTATGCTAGGTATACTTTAATATGAACTTGAAAAATATATTTTATATAGCATTCCAGGACTGCCGGCCACCCTGCCATCGAGTTTTTAAGACCCTGAAAACACGCCGTCTCGGATAAAGATGAGTTTAATAAAAAATCTGTTTAATAAATGTCTAAATACATATTTTTCTTGTTGTAATGGTTTAAAAAGAAACTTTAGTTAAAATAAAGTTTATTATAACATTCAAAATTGGCGGCGCCATGCTAGAATGGCAAATAGCAATCAGCACAAGGGGGAGAAGCACGTGTTTAAACGTTTAGAAACCTAATTAACAGCAAATTAGACATGGTAACTAATTTGGAATTTCAAAAGTACTTATAAATAACACTGCAGAAAAACTTCACTGTTTGAATAAAAGTAAAAATATATAAAACATCAAAAGAAGTCCGTAGAAAGATTAATAAATTTATATCAAATATATTAATTGTGATATATTATACCTTTGTATAAATTTTTAAAACAAATTCTTTATGTAACAAAGCGTATTTTCGATTAAGTATCCTTCAATACTATGCATGCATGACAGAAAAATGTCGAAGATTAATTTGATAATAACGGATACGAAGTGTTTATTATAAATATACGAGAAAGATTTATTTTATATTTTCACGGTACCGTGCAAATAAATTAGATTATATGTAAGGATCGTATCTCACGCACGTACGCCATTCACCACCAGACCAGGCATGAATCAGTAGCGAGGATATCGTATCGAACATAATTATAACATATTTAAACGAAAAAATATTGTTTGGACAAGGCTTCTATGGCCACACCGCAAAAAATCTTCTTAGCTATCAGATATTTACAACAAGACAGCTTTGAAATTTGGTTTTTACCCTATCATCAGAACTTTTCAGCTCCTTATTTTTCATTGTCTTTTATGGAAATGATTCCTTAATTCAGAATAATGTGATTTTTTTGCAGTTTTTTTTCGCATTCTATAACTAACAAATTTTTTCTTGAAGGAATTTTATATGCTACTACAAACCTGCATGATGAGCCTGAAGTCGTGACTAACCAGCACCATTCCTCCGTCAAATTCGTTAATGGCTTCTGCAAGTGCATCAATAGTTTCAATATCCAAATGATTAGTAGGCTCGTCAAGCAACAGCATATGAGGATTCTGGAAGGCTAACCATGCGAAGATAATTCGGCTTCGTTGACCATCTGACAAATTTCCAATAGGGCAAGTCTAAAAAAATAAATAGTATTCTCACTAATGTTGGCAAAGGAGAGGGAGGTGTTTGATATGGTGAAACAGGGAACAAGCAGACTTCTATGTAAATGATAAAATATTCAAAATATCGTTGAATTTATTTATAAATTATCTCCTTTCCTTATGTAAATTCTGACACATTTTCTAACCTAGGTGATAAATCTTGAAAAATTTTTCCCAATTCGTAAAAAAATCAAAATTTATAACCTGGGGAATCAAGCTATGTGCATTCTTATTATATCAAGGCTAGTGAATAAAAGACCAAAAAATCATTTATTAAAAAAAATTATGAATTCAATATTGCTTTTACCAAAATGCGTACGCAAAAAAAAAAAACTTAGGAAATTTATACACACCAAAATAAGTACCACTGAGGTAATGTATGTTACATTTTTGTTATACTGTTCTAAATCAAATCACCTGTTGCTTCCCTGTGAGTCCATATCTTCCAAGATATTTCCTCATCTTTTCCAGGTCTTTTTCTTGAGGAAATGTTTTGAACATCCAGTCTATTGCAGACATGTCCATGTTTAGAATATCATGCAAATGCTGTAATTTAAAAACATATCTAATAAAACATTAAACTCATGCAAGAAGTGACATACTGAAAAGACCAAAATATCACTTCATACAGCTTCTAAAGTTTTTCGTCTTAAAAAAAATAATAGGAAAACTTAAATCATAAAAAAAAACAAAGGTACTGACAACTAAGAAATGAAAAAAATACTGAGTTTATAGGGTCTGTTTCTATTTAGGTATTAAAATCAGGCATAAAAAGTCGAATTTCAACATACATAAAAAGAAAAATCACAATATATACCTTGGACTATTAGACACCTCACTACTGGACCATCTTTGTAAAAAAAAAAAAAAAGCTATTATGACGGTATCCTAACTTTATCTCGAGTCGTTTTTGTGAAAATAACGAGATGTTATGTTAGGGTGAAATTGCATGTCCTTGTTTAAGTATGTAAGATTAAAAGATATTCTATTTAATATGTACATGACTTGGTATAAATCTTTTGCAAATATTCCTTTTGAAATTTTTTTGGTATGACTTGAATTCAGAGCAATTTTTCATGACCTAAATTCATACAAAATTTTAAAACAAGAAGCTTACAAAATATGACAACAAACTCGAGCGGTTCATTGATAGAAAATGTATAAGAGAGCATTGATAAAAAAAAGTATCAATAATGGTGCATTGATAGAAAACGAAACAATAAGTGTGCATTGACAGAAAACATATCAATAATTGTACATTGATAGAAAAAATTATCAATAAGGGTGGTAGAAATAAAGGTTGATAGAAAGTGGGAATTTTCTGTAATTCCAAAGAAAATTTAAATAAACTCAGATTTAATTTTCAGAAATTGACAAAATAACTTATTTTTAAGACTAAAATATCATCACGAAATATCAACATCATTTTTAAGAAAATTCTGTGACAGCTCATATGAGGGTGAATTAATAAATTTTTGTTATATGTGGTGACCACAATTTTTGAAAACCGTAATAATACTTCAAAGCAAGAGCATGAAAGTACCTTAAACCATTTGGTATATCCTCATGTACACATACATATAAGGATGAAATTAAACCTCTCTGGACTTAAAACACATTTAATATTTTTATTGAAAAAAAAAAAAAACTAAATTTTTTTTTGATATTTTCTGTTAAAATACTCAGCGATAATACTTTCTTTGTGTTAAATGTATTAGTTAGCAAGGATTGAGATGCATTCGGTTTGAAAAAAATATACTAATATTACAAAAAATTAAGAAAGAAGTTTTTCTCAGAGGAACCATACCGTATCTTGTTGCATATAGGTACAAAGAAAATCTGACATTATTTAAGAGTAATTCCATTCTCCGGCTAAGGGGACACAGACACATCCCTAAAACTTCGCTTTGATTTGAAGTTGAACCAAATGTAGAATTTCAATTTTGCCTTGCTCTATGATGCAAGTAACTGGACTGTCTATTAATATCTCGGAGCTGAGTCCTTTTATACTATTATACGTATCAGTTTTTACTTCATATTGATTATTTAGGAATTTCAAACCACACAATAAAATGGTAGATTTTAAATCATTAATCACAAGGTAGCTAAAACCTACAGAAAATTCATTGAAACCATAATCCTTGAAAAAATAAAAATAAAAGATTTTTCTGCAAAAATTATTCATAAGGTAAAATTTAAAATGCTTATTGATGCTATTTGAAATATTTACACATTAGAACTAATATGGTTTTAATAAGTAATAACTTTTTGATTAAATTTGAATTTTCATATGCCATAACTACTGCTTAAAAGTGATTTAATATCAATGACAACTAATTCAGGTAGATAATTAATTTTCTTTAATAAATTTAAAGATGAAGTAACAGTTTATAACAACGGACTTAATCTAATTGATCCCTGGCACAACTAAACCTGATGTTAAAAAGTGTATAAATTTACAAAAATCATAAAACTGGGTGATCATCTGCAGCTGTTGATATACATATACTGTTTGATAGGGAATATTGTTAGAAAGTTCAAATATCCAATCATTTATTGCTACCATAAATTCACTAAACTACAAAAGACTTTCAACAACAGAGATTTTCTTCATTCCAATACTCCCAAAAGCATTAGTTCAGAACTCTTAGGTCTAATAAAGATCAGTAGCAACAATTCAAATAAAGCAATGTCAGACATGAGCTTTTTTGACGAAATGGACAAGAACTGAGTAGACGATTTATCTGTTGTACAAACAACGACTGGCTGTGATACAACAAATAAAGTTGTAAGGAAGAAGTCTTTTCAAGAAGCTAAAAAGTAGTTCTATATGATATTATATGATTTTACTGAGCAAATGGTGTTCTCCATAAAAAAATTCCTGGTGATGTGCTTAATGAGTGAATCAGATAAAAAAATTTTTTCAAATCATCCCATACTTATGGTAGTATTAGAAAGCATACTCTGTACAAATGCAAAACTTCGAGATGATTGTAATCTGAAATTATCAAAAGATATAAATTTTTGGCTTATTTATGGCCAATTTTTCAGTCAATGCACGCATTCATTCTTTTGCCTTAAGTTTCTTTTAAAACCTAGAATGATCAGCATGTCTTACTTTGAGCAAAGAGTTTTTGCATGGATTAGAGCCAAATAACTATCCCCCACTCCCCATAAAAAAATTAAATTATTACTTTACCTGATGGAAACGTCCAAACTTAAGATGTTGATGTGTACGTACTCGTCCATCAGAAGGAGATAGTTCTCCACAAATTAATTTCAAAAGTGTACTCTTTCCAGCACCATTTGGACCCACCAGAGCTATTCTTGTGTCCAAATCCATTCCAAAATCAAGACTTTTGTACAGCAAAGGCTGAAATCAAAAAGGGCTATAATTATTAAAATTACAACAACCCTTCAGTTTAAAAAATTTAACACCTCTCTCTACTTTTAAGTTAGCTTAATAATCACATTTTTCTTAATTAAATATAATAAATTCAGTCTCAGCTTCTATGCTTTAATTGTCAAAATATTCAGCATGCTCCACAAATCTCTTAGAAGATTGTGCTATGGTGAATTTTTCATTATTCTGAGAGCTTGAATCTTTTAAAAATAACGATAAGGTAGCATTTTTCTGTATTATTTTGCAACATTCAAAAATCTTCTTGACCTTTGAAAAAAGGAAAAAAAATAATAATAATAAATATGAATATTCAATTATGTAATTCGCAATAATAAAACTAATAGAACATTTAGATAAGATATTCTCACAAAAAAATTAAATTTTAGTTGTTCCTTACAAGAAAATACAAACCTAGTCACTTCACGAATAATTTATTTAAAATCGTTTTAAAAGCCCACTTAACAGAAGAAATTTCAGATTTATAAATAAAAGATTAGGAGCTATACCATTTATCATCTAAAAATTATTGATCTGTTCTTCTTCAAGGAACCCGTACAATAGCTAAGTAGAAAGAGCATTAAGAGCAAGTACACATGATCGTGAAGATATTATGTTGGTCCCAGGTGACCTGAGATTTTCACTGTTTTGACTTTTTGGGATATCTTACAAACATTGTTTGAAATTGTCAAGAAGAGAGAATTATAGCTAAATTTCCAAAATTAAATAAAAATTGAAAAATGTTATGTCATAATATTATTGGAATCTAAAAACAGCTTACCTTATCATCACCATACTTAAAGCTAACATTTTCAACAGCTATAACAGGAGGAGGAAGTTTTCCACAGTCAGGAAAGTAAAACGAAACATTCTAAAAATAAATAAAAAATAAATTAAACAATAATAACAACGTGGGAGCATTAAGATAGATAACTATTATAAACAGTCTGTCGTAAATAAGCATGTACAAATTATGTACAGCTTACACAAAAATCAACTGAAACAAGTACTTTGTGAGAAATTGACTCCTGGAAAATACATTAATAAAAAAAATAACAATAAAATTATCAAACTTCTCAATTTCTCTTCACAAAAAAAATAAAAAATAAATCAGAAATCTTTTAAAATTTCAGCAGAATTTTAAGAATAAACACTGGTAATTAACCCAGTAAATTTTTAAAATAGTCGATGTGAAGCAAGACAACATCTCTAAACATCCAAGGAAACTTCTGCAGAATTTTTTTGCATTAAATATTTTGATAGGTTTTTCAAGGAGCAAGTTAAGATACTCTAACAAGTGACCATTTGAATCAATAGATACCTCTCCATGATCCTTTAAAACACCCCATTTAATTTACATATGATTGGTGAGACTTTTCTTCATGGTGAGCTTTTTCCTTGCTGGTTTTTTTTCTCAAATTTAGGTCACAAACTCATGAATTAGCTCATCATATATTTTTGTAATAATGTTTTTTGCTTTATTTGCACATTGTAACGTTTCTTTAAACGGTTTCATAGATTTTTATATCGTTTAAAATTTTATTTAAAATTCTTGATTAAATCAGTAAGATCCTTCAAAAAGAAAAAGCTTATTTAACTGTTGTGGACAGACGTTTGATTTACCTGTCATGGATAGTCATTTGATTTATCTGTCATGGATAGGCGTTTGATTTACCTTTCAAGGATAGGTGTTTGGTTTACCTGTTATGGATCAGTGTTTGATTTAAGATCATATTATTCAGGTAAGCCAAGTAAATTTTTAATATTAACATAAGATGAAATTATAAAATTTATGAACTGTTTTGGGGGAAAAACGAGCAAACGGACAAACATAGGTGAATTCATAGGACTCTGTCGGTTTTTCAGGCAAAAACTATCTCCATGTTGACAGTTTGAAACTTAATCTTACTCATAAATAACCAGAAACTGCTCTACTACACCAGATCATCAATAAATTATAAATAAACTTTTAATATATTAGTAGCAACAAATAACAACATTATTACATTTTAATTTGTTTAATTTTAGTGCATTTGACGCTGTTGAACATAAAATTTATCTTACACCTTAACAGATCACCAATAGTTTTGAATGAATTTTTGAAGAACAGTTTTATTTGATACAAATCTTATTTAAAATAAACACACAAGTTTTATTACCTTTTCAGTACCAACTTTTTCTGTTAAGCCTCCTTCTACCATCTTTGCTAAAGTTTTTTCTTTACTCTGTGCTTGTCTAGCTAACTTTGCACTACCATGTCCAAAGCGAGCAATGTAATCCTAAGAAAAAATGAAAAAAAAAAAAAACTAAGACCACAGGAACATAATTCAAATGACTGCTTTGAGTTTTTCAATAAATAAAAAAAATAATATAACTATAAATAAATAATATAAGTAAAAATAACAATATATACAATCAGTGTCTAGCATCTTCTTTTTTAACAATGCATTGCTTGAAAAATTATTTAAAATCTCCATTTTCACTGTCATGCTCATGTTTTCACAACGTTCTGTGTATTAAAATAAAATGAAAAAAATGGGAATAAACATTTTTTTTAGCAACATCACCAAGTTTGAACTAGAAAATATATTTTACAAAGTTATCACCATGATCATCAGAAACATCTAACTTCTGCTTTTGTAGCAAACACTTAAATAAAAATCAGTGTTTACTGCCATACATAATTTTAATTATTTGATGCAAGTGTTTTAGAGCTATGTTTTATAGCTCTGGATGCATGCCCTTGCTAAGAAATAATCTGTTCTTAAAAGTAGTTAAGGTTTAGATTCCAGACAATATTCTTATATAATTTCAGCATATAGCAGGTATATATTGTCCCCAAAGTAATTATAATGAACTAAACTTTAAGTAAAAGTCCCCTTACATAGAATAAAAGATTTTCGTGTGCTTGAGAAATATGAAATTTAATTGAATTTAAATTTCAAAAACAATAGTCAAAGCTGAAATTATAATTTGGCAAACTTACTTTCATATGTGCAATCTCTTCCTGTTCCTTTTTATATTGTTTCATTTGGTTTTCTTCCAGTTCAGCCCTTGTTGTAACATATTGATCAAAATTTCCCTAAATAAGAAATGCAAGCATTGAGAACGCAGTTTCAGATAAAAAAATTATATAGGGAACAAAAAGTTCAAAAAATAGAGCCAGCAAAATGCAAGTCTTTTGTTGAAATTTGTAAGTATGCTGACAATAAATAAATTTCTGCTTGCCACATCCCAACCCGATATTTTCCCAAAAATAAAAAAAAAAGATAAAACTGCAAGAAAACAAAAACAAAAAAAAAAAAAAAAAAAAAAAAAAAAAAAAAAAAAAAATTTT
>JAUZNK010098399.1:0-12036 GCA_035046665.1 Euphysa ruthae
ATACATACATACATACATACATACATACATACATACATACATACATACATACATACATGCATGCATGCATGCATGCAATTTTAATTTTAAGTTCTCGAATCCCTGAATTTTTACATTTCATGTGGATTAAAATTTCGCGAATGTCCAACCTTGTAAATATTTGGCATAGATTTAATTTTGCGAATTAAGGGTATTTCTGTACTTTTTTTGGGATTTTTTCTTAAAAAACTCAAACGGTTTTGTTGAATGTTCTTAACGACATTTACTCTTTAGAACTGTAAAAAACAATAAATCTAGGTATAAACAAAAAGTTTTAAACTACTATTTGCAAAGTTAAAAATGTTACGGTCTTCTGTCTCATTGAGAACAAATTCATCTGCCGCAATCAAAACTTGTTTGATTCACGTCGACATGACCAGCTTCCGGAAAATCATAAACTTCTACTTCGCAAGTTTTGACGGAGATAGGGTCAAGCTTTTGAAAGAAGTCAAGTTGAGATTTCTCAGAATCAATCTTTACAGCATAAAAATTCCCTGAAGCTTTCCATCCATTCAGTACGATTTCTTTACCTTTCTCGGAAGTAATCTCATCATACTTATCTACCATTCATTTAGCCGTCAGAGGTTTCATGACAAAAAGAGGTGTTTTGATAATAATATCATCTATTATTCCATCTATTATTTGTTTGGTACGAATGTTACCAAGATGTTTTCACCTTCTAGTAGATTCATTACTTCTGTAGTCATTTGACCACGAAAAACGTCCATTATCAGAAGAGCTGGAGCATCTTCTGGCAGGCTTAATATTTTTCTTTGGAATTTTGTACGAGTGGAAAAAATATTTTCTATAACTTTGATAGATTCAGCTCTATTGCTGTAATGTTTCAGATTTGCACGTAAAGAAAATCCTTCTGGAAAATCTACATTTGGTATGCTACGGTCGGTTTTTCCACCGTAAAACAGCTGAATTGGCAAAAACTCACCAGCCAGATTTATGATGAACGTAGCGGTAATGGACCGCTTATCATTAGATCCTCCGATTGCGACTGATTTTTTCCCGTTTTTCTTTATTTTTTACCGTCAACATTGAACAAACTTTGACGGGGCTTGATCGAGATTGAAAACAAGCGATAGTGGAATTTTAAAAAAAAAATCACGCACTATTGATGGACAAATAATACATGCTTAAGGCAAGGAAGACAAATTTATTCATAATCAAATATACACGTTCATTAGGTCCATGCGGAACAAAAGAATTAAGCTTATACTGCCAGAAAGACTCTCGTCTATGCAAAGTAGTAAAGTACCGCGCTTGCTCTATAACAATAAATTCCTAATCCCCCATGCCTTTACGGTCTGTTTGACTGAAATGATCGTGGAAAGACATTTGTGGAACAGTTTTTTTACGACTATTTTTCCTGTGACAGGCTAGATAATTGTTAAATCTAAGCCGGAATTTAGTACATGTCTTACCCACATATTTTTTTTGCAGATCTTGCATTGTACTAAATATACCACTTTGGAAGAGTTGCAGTTAATAATTCCACCCCGATTCTATAGGTATCTTTACCCTCTTTATCTTTAAAGGAACTACTGCTCACTACAGATCGAAAAACTTCACAACGTTTTCCACTACGCCCATTATATTCCCAGATAACATTACACGCAGAAATTTTGGCTCTAACTAGCAGGTCTTTAAGGCTTTATATATATATATATATATATATATATATAAATTATTGATGTATATATATTTTAAATAAAAGTAGGAACATTACAAATAGTGAAAGACTAAGAGAGATATAATGACCTTAAGCAAAATGTTAAGTGTAGAGATGTTACTGATGTAAAACCTATATACAAAGTACCAAAAACAACCAAGGCAAAAAAATAACCAAGGTATTAAAAACAGTAAAATAAATAAAGAGGAGAAAAAAAGTGAAATATATATACAGAAACAATAAAAATGACAGACAATGCGAAAGTACAATAAAAATGAATTATTTACAACTTCAGGACTATCACAAAAATTCGATATTCATGTTTTCTTAGAAGGTAAACATGTTTATAAATGTTTATTAACCAATAAACTAAAAAGAATTTTAGAGAAAAGGTTTTTAGATTGGAGGTAACCAGGGTCATTCCTACGACCAATGGGTAAGTTATTCATTGTTAAAATGCAATGATGTTTTAAAGAGTTCGCAGCGTACGTAACAGTTCTTTTAAATGGTTTAACAAGCTATTTGCAATAGACCTTAGGTTATAACGACACTCTTCGTGTAGAGAAATAGTCATCAAGCGCTGTGGGGAGTCTGGAATTCTGTTGGTTCCAGAAAAACAGACTATTCGAGTAGGAAAATAGTTCAATTAGACAAAGGATATTTTACAGATAATATAGAATGGTTTTTGATTGGTGAATGATTTTTAGCGCCTTATTTTGAAAAGCAACTATTCTTCCCAGCTCTTGCTTCCTAGAGTGTCCCCAAATCTGGCAACCATATTTTAAGTGAGAGCCAAAAATAACATAATAGATGCTTAAGAGTGTTTCAAAATTGACATAGTGTCTGATTTTGGTTAGCATACTATTAGACCTGCTTGATTTTAGGGCAAGATCTTGCATGTGTGGTATAAAACATAAATAATCGCCAATTTTAATACCAAGATATGGGTAATATTTTTGCCCACTTAATCAGAAACTAAGATTTTTGGTAATTTTGGTCCTTTTGGATTTGAAAAGAGCGAGAAAAATGTTACACAGTTGAATAGAGAATGCATTCATTTAGATCATTGATGTAGATTAAAAAAAGTTAGTCCAAGAATGAAGCCTTGTGGGACACCACAACTCATTATTTTAGTTGGAGAGAGTTTGTCATTAATTGACACGAACTGAGACCTGTTCAATAAGTAAGAAGTAAACCAGTTGAGGGCATTACCTCTGATTCTATGATAGTTTAATTTAGCAAGAAGAATATTATGATTGACAGTATCAAAGGCTTTCCGAAAATCTACGAAAACATGACAGGCAAAATACTATTCATCAAGAGCTTTTCTTATGGCTTCAGTAATGTTTATATGAGTGTGTGTAGAAGAGCGTTTGTTTCTAAAACCAAATTGATATTTCTATAAGCGACTGAATTTATATAGAAAGCTATAAAGCCTAATGTGCATGAGCTTTTAAAATATTCTGCTTCTGTTTGATAATAAAGATATTGGACGATAGTTTGAACGATCTAGCTTGGACGCTTTTTTGTAGACTGTAATGACTTCGGCAGTATTAAAGGGCTTAATGAATTCACCGTGTTTGAATGAATTGTTTATAATTAGACAAAAAGGTTTTGAAATTATATCTTGTGTTACTTTCAAGAATGATGTTGGAAGACTATTTGGTCCTACACATTTTCCAGGTTTCATAGATTTAATGTATTTAGATACATTTTCATCCAGGACAAGCTGTATAAAAAATTGTTTGTTGTTCTGATTTAAGAGAAATTAGTGAATCTTTTCCTACTGGGTACTAATTTCTTTGATAGCTTTTCAGCTAAAATGGCAAAAAAATCGTTGAAAGAGTTGTCAATTTTAGATTCGTTGATCAGTATATGTCTGTTTACATGCAGACAGTTTAGTTTAATACTATTGTTATCGCTAAAGAAAGAAACATAGTGAGTGATGTTTCTTATTTACTTTCATAACATTAGCAACGGAATTTCTGTAGTTCTAAAATTTCAAGAAGAGCTAGTTCTTAGTTCTTTGTGATAGTATTTGTAGATTTCGGGTACTTTTTATGTAGTTTATTTTTAGTAGAAAAGAATCTTTTTGTTATCCATGGTTTGACAAAAGATTTCATTTTTCTCTCGGTCAACAATTGAATTGAAAGGTGAATTTTTATCATGAATACTTTCACAGAGAGATAGAAAGGTCTTCATAAAATTATTCACATCAATAGAATTATTATTATGTTCGTAATATTAATATTAATATTTAATATTACTTATATCTTGTATAAATTCCTTTCGTTTGAAATTTTTAAAACAACGCCTCGATACTAATTCTGAAATATAAATGGTCAGGTTCCTAGAAATTATATCCGACGAATGAAATTTAGTAGAATATTGTCTATGAGTGTCTTTGAGTGGGAAGTAATACGAGCGGGTTGAGAAATAAAAAGAAACGATGAATTGGAAATTACAGACTCAAAAAATTCAGAAACACCTGAAGATTCCTTATATTGAAGCAAGTTGATGTTGAAGTCTCCCATTATTCTTATGTTTTTCTTTTTTTCGAGTAGTGGTTCAAGATAATCATTTTTTAAATCTTTAGTTCTCATACTTGGTTGACGATATACACAATCTACAAAAAGGTTAGTTTCAGAAGGATTGATAATTTCTACGAAGATCGATTTTAGCTCCTTAGGTTTATAAATATTTAGATCTGCACGTAGCTAATAGTTAAATTTATAGTTAATATAAAGCATTGCGCCACCTTTTTCAGCCTAGGTTGGAGCATGTTCATAAGAAAGATTTTCTAGCTTTATGTTTGTAATATTATTATCGTTATGATACAGATTTGATTCAGTTATGCCAATAACTACAGGCGTAACTAGAAATGAGTCGCATATGACTGATCTCACCAATATTGGGATGACAAACTTTCTTTACTTGAGAGAAAATAAACCGGCTTTCGTAGAAAAAGAGTTTCTCAGATTTAACACCTTTATTAACATGATACTTAAACTAACAGACATTGAGTAAAACATACGTAAGAATTTATTGACTTTTTGGTAAACAAATCATGTGAAAATAAAAATATAACAAAAATAACATAATATAAATGATGAAAACGAAAAATAGCATACTAATATATTTATTATAACCACATCAAAAAATTCTTGATTGTTGATAGTTTTATAACCAGTGGAGTAAACTTGTATGTTAGAAAAATTATTAAAGATAATTCTGGTAAAAAATCTCATATGAGATTTGTCTAACCAAAAAGTTAAAAAATGACATGAACATTCCATTCACTCATCCTAGAAGCGTGCTGTGTTATATTTAAAAACTAATTGTTATATTTACTTAAAACGAATTATGCGGGGACTTATTTTTCAAAGGTTATTGAAATAAAAACAATTCAATTAAAATAATAATGGCAACTTGATTAAAAACCACGCCTGAATAACCGTATTTTATCACATTAAAACAAATGGCATGAAAAATATAATTTAAAGATAAAATATAAAATATTTAATGGAATCTCATCGTTAATTTTGTTATAAAATCGTTATTAATACCCTGTATTAAGACCGATATGAATTTTCCCCTACTTCTTTAAATCGCTGTATCATTTTTAACTTAACCAATGTTTAGATTAACAAAGACGATTATATTCTTTCTAATAAATTTCTAATCGCGTCATTTAATCTTATTTCATTTTATATACTCACTTTAATACTTTCTCACGGAAGATAAGCTGATAAAAGACACTATTTTGAATTGATTTAGTTTTTCTAAATGTCTTTGTAAATTTCTATAGATTTTATTTCTAAAAATGTGTTCATAGGATGCAATTGATCCTCGTTTTACCATGATATTGAGGGCCGGGAACACGATCAAAACGACATTTTCAACAACTAAATTTTTAAAGGCTCTGAGAGAAGAGTTATTTTAAATATAAGTTGATTGTATCATATTAGACCATGTATCTTGAGCTTTTGTATCGGGATGTCCAAAATATTTCTTTCGGCTTAATTTCTGTAGGAAGCTACTAACACAAAATAAAAGAGAAGACGATAAAATTATAACGTTTTATTTATATCACTTTAATTATCTGTGTATATAAACAAAAAATTAGGTAAGAAGTTTTTCTAAGATCTGAGTATAGGAAGATATTTGAGGGAGCTGTTGGCACAGTGGTAGGACGTTTGACTCCGGAGCGAAAAGGTTACGAGTTCGACTCCCACCTCTGACGGAAATTTACTTCCATATTATCTTTGAGTTTCTGAGCAAAACTCATTGCGTAATGCAACGCTAGCTCAAATTGGTCGAGTTGTTTGGTTGAGCGAATTTCGTAGACGCAAATGGGCGTTCTAAGTACTCCAACGCCCGGCACGTGGGCCCATCTGGAAATATTGTCTCGGCAACTTGTTGGTTCCCCACGTTTAATATAAAAACTATCACTATCACTATCAGCTATTTGTGTGGTTGCTCATAATAAAACACGTAGTTGGATACCTTTCAATCTTATACTTCTTCCTTTTTTTTCCTTATTTCCTTTCATATTTTTTTCTTTTTCTATGGTTGGCAGTGGTGGGAATAACTTTTAATTGAAATGTTCTAGAATAACGCCAAATCGATCAAGTTTTTATCTCCATAAAATTTGTAAAATGCAGCACAAGAAAATTAAAATTTAAAATAAAATTTAAATTTAAATACTTTTATTCATTTTCTACTGAATAGTGAAAGTTGCTTTCAATTTTGGCAAAACGGGAGTCTTAGTTTAAAAAGAGAGTTTGTTAGCTCGAAGGTAGGCGCTTAATCGATATGGCGCCTTCCAAAATTTGCTTGTGTGTACTTGGCAGATGTAATTTGATCAATTAGTTTTACACTTTAGAATTTTATAGACGAAAGGTTAATTTTTATCAAAGAAAGTACTCATAATTAGGCCGTTTTTACATCACGAACAAATATAATAAATACGCAAAATATTAAACAAACCTAATTCTTTTTCAACTAAAAATGCTCTCAAGTATCTCCCATTAAATAGATCAGTATATGAAAATCGATCATAGTGAGATTGGAGATTAATAACAACTCATGTTCTCCACCTGAGGTGTTTCTACTAGAGGTATTATAGCTTTATAAATTATTCTGATTGTCACATGTAATACCATTTTCCAGTTTTTAAATTTTTGTCACGCATGCGAACTGTATTTTTCAATATTTTTCAGTAAAGTGAAAATATTTTTTGAGTAAGGACACACAACTTTATTTATACATATAAGCTTGTAATTTGTAATAATGCCAAGTTTCAAAAATATCCAAATTGTATGAAAATACTGATTGTTAATTTATCATATCACACTCACTATATTTAAGAATATGATTTCCTTGACAAATTTAAGAAAATTCTTAACTTTGTCAAGTGAGTATTTTCTTACAACTTGTAAAACAATCTGGAAGTTAGTTAAATCAAAATGATCCAGATGATCAGTAGATAATGTAGAGATACTGATATAGTTTTATAAAGACTCATAAGTAACGATTGATGAAAATTCACTGTTCTTTTATTTTAAAGCGTTGTATTTTCAGTTCATTTAAAACGTTTTTATTCCCAAATATTTACCGTGGGTCATTATAATCATAGCTGTAAACATGGTTAATAGAACTCTGTTTAAAACTAATACCAAAACCGATTGTCTGTCAATTCTATTAAAAGGTGGAGTGTGCAGCAGTTAATTTCAAGATGCTTATTCACACAGCTATTAAAAATTTTTTTAAAGAAATCTTTTTTTAAAGATATCTATAGAAATCCTTTTCATATATATTACATTTTTAATATACATTCATTTTTATTAATGGAGTCGTGGTAAGATAAAATGTGATACGGAAGTATGAGTAGTACATTAAAGGGAATATTTTATACATAATACTCTTACAATGAATGAGTCTGGCATCCGTTACCTTAATTGAAGAAGGATAGGTGAAGAGGATGATGGCAAAGTTATAGCATGATATTTATGACATAGATTAAACTCTGCATGATTTCTGTTCACTTATGAAGTTGATGATAAACAAGAGTTCGGCAATAGACTTTCCTAACTATTTCGTTTTTATTTATTAAAATATCTACAATGCTTCTTCAATAATTTAGCTCTATTTTCCTATGTTTTTACAACGTAAATCTATAATTTGCAAATAGTGAGGATTTAGCACAAATTATTGGTGAAGTTAAGACCTCTTTTATTCCTATCTCATTGTCATCCCTAAAAATTTCCAAAAATTTTTTAAGGATTTTTTGATGAGAAGTGGATGTGAGCCAGTTGGACACATGTTTTACGTGTTGGCAGGACTTTTATAAATATTATTGGCTGAGATCCTTTTGATTTTTTTCATTTTTTCAACAAATTATTTAAATTATTTAAACATCGATATTTACCAATATTTAAATTTTTATAGTAATTATATTTTAAAACTTTTTAAACTTTTTATTTATATATTCTTGTTTTTACTTAATAATTCATTGAAATTTATATTGATACTATTTAGTTCATCTTTTTTCTTACTGTTCTGAAGTGTTTTACCCTCAGAAATTTATTTCTGTTTGTACTCATACACTTATCTGCAATGATAAGTTTTCTAAATTTCATCAACCAGAATTGTTACCTTCGTCAATGATAAATATACAAAATCTACGTATTTCAATCAAAATAACGCCACTTTAAACTAATCAAGTCCCATTTATAATTTAAACACTGAAGAAATACACCATGTGGAAACACATAACCTTGTTTTATTAATTCCAACCTTAATTTTTTCTTTGAAATGTTGTTTAAACTTAGGTTAAATTTTTTGAATCTTTTTATGATAGTGTTATCCTTAGCTTATTACTGTAAACAGCTGATTTTACCATCTCCTTTTTATTGTGTACTTAGAGACATTGATACTGAACCGGTTTACTCTCTGACTTCATTGAACTGTTCTGAACAGATGTGTCTGTTACAAACACATCTAAATATCTTTATTGAATGAACTAAAAAAATATTAATAACAAATAAAAGTTATTTTTATTATCTTGTGGCATTGAGTCTAATCCTGGACCTATGCAATATAATATAAAAAAACCTTATTCAAGGACATTAGCAATCATGGCTCCACTTTAGGCAAAAAGGGCTAAACTTCATTTATTTTAATGTAAACAACATACTACCAAAAATTTAAGAAGGCTTTTAATTATGTCAAAAACATCAAATAATGGAACTACTGAAAATAAGCTTGATAGCTCCATAGATGATAGGAAAATTTAACTTAGTGGATCCCAAATTTTAAAGCAATAACAGAAATAAATCTGGTGGTGGAGTTATTTGTTACATCAAGGACGATCTTAATTTTTATAATATTACACCCACAAATGACATTGAAAACATATTTGTTGATATTTTTCTCCCTCGTACCAAACCTTTTAAAGTGGTTATAGTTTACTGGCCACCTGATATCAATTTTTTTGAACCTATAACCGACACATTGCACCAAATTTATGAGGACGGAAATGATATATTTATTTTAGGGGACGTAAATATTAATCTTTTGAATAATAGATTTTCACAAAAATTTAAACGAGCTAGTGATGAAATAGCACCCATAAAAACAAATAAAATAAAAAAAAAAATTCTCAAGAGTGGTTTGAAAAAGAAGTTGATGAAAAAATAACTATAAGACATGTTTAGTATCATATATTTACCAACATAAGACATAGCATAAGTATAAATACAATTTCTTTCCATAATAAATACTAAGAAAACATGCATAAACGTAACAAGTTTGAAATATCAATAAAGACAAATAATTACACAAGTTCAAATTTAAGTAAAGATTATAGGAAAATTAATATGAAAAGACTTTGCTATGTTAAAATTGGAAGGGAAACCTAGAAGATAAGTCACTGCTAAAATACCGAGTATCTTTTCATAAAACCCTTTGTAATATATCAATTTTAGTTGCAGGAATTATGTTAACAAAATGATTTATTTAGGAGAGTAAAAATAAAATAATAAAAGTAACAATAAAAAAATAAAGGAAGGGGATTGTGGGGAGGGGTGGACGAAAAAAAAATTAGATTAGAGTAACTATTAAGCTATTAAAAGATAAGCTAATAAAAAAGTCTCAGTCGATGCTAAAGACATTTTATAGTGCATTCTAAACAAGAAAATTCAAAAATTTTTTTTGAAGATATTAAGACTTTTGACACCTTTTAATTCAAAACTTAGAGAGTTCCAAAGTATAGGACCTCTGAAAATCAGGACTTGGTAGATATTTAAGTTGTAAATGTTCAGAATTTTTAAATCATCCATTACAGGTAATGCGCTATCAAGTCTTTTTTTGTACGTTATCGTTTTGCAGGCGTGTTTTTGAAGATTTAATAATTTTACTAGTTTAGTTTTGTGGGTAGCACCTCAAGCAATATTAGCATATGAAAGGTGACTGTGTATAAAACTGAAATACAAGAGTTTACGAGATTGTATGCTTAGATAGGGTCTCGATTTGTATAGCAGACCAACAGCCCTTGTGAGTTTAGATTCTAATGTTGTGACATGGCTTTTCCAAGATAAATTCTCATCAATTAAAACACCAAGAAATTTCAATCGATTTTCTCGCTCGATAGTTTTTTGGTTTATAGAAAAATTTGGTAAATTTAAGGGAAGGGTGTCAGCTTGTGAGATCATTAAAAAGGGTTTTGATATTGTTATTTCTAAGAAAGAAATTTGTGTCGTCGGAATAAATAATCGATGATATGGTATTGGATGCTTTATATATATCGTTGATGTAAATTAAAATAAGTAATGGACCCAGAATCGATCCCTGTGGATCACCGCACAAAACTTCTTTTAATCCTGAGATTTTATTAATAACATTGTCTTTTAGATTTAAGATAGCTTTTAATCCAATCAAATGATTTACCTCAAATTCCATAGCAACATTTTGTCTAACAAGATATCATGATTAACTGTATCAAACGCTTTTGTGCTGTTTTCAAAAGATTTACTTATCTGATCAGCCAGTTCAAGAATAGCGTGTTCAATAGAGCAGTGTTTTTGAAAGCCAAATTTTTTCTTATAGAGGAGTTTATTAGAAATAAAGTAAGTATAAAGTCTATTATACATAACTCATTCAAAGATTATTGAAATAACTGGAATTAATGAATTAGGCCTGTAGTTAGAGATCAATGCTGGGTTACCCTTTTTTTAAATAGGGGTTATTTTAGAGTCTTTCAAAATATCAGAGTAAGTTCTTTCTTTTAGAGATAAATTTAAGCTGAAGTATAAAGGTTTTCTGATGCTACTTATAATATGTAAGATAATGTTACTATTTAAATCGTCATAACCAGCAGCTTTATTAGTTTTGAGAGCAGAAATTGCTTCATTAAGCTCTTGATGAGTTAGCTCATTGTCAGAAAAAACTGAGTAAATTCGGTCACTCAGAAATTCTTTAAAATTTTTATTTGCAGGAGGAATGTTTATAGCTAAGTTGGGACCAATATTAACAAAATACTTATTAAATTCACTGAATATTTTTAGTTTATTATAAAAGGGTAGTTCCATTGTGTTTTATTATATTGGGAAGAGCGTCATTAAATACTTTTTTACGTCTAGTTATTTCATTGATAATTTGCCAAGTTTTTTTAGAATTACCCTTGTTTTTGTTTAGTAGTTTTGAGTAGTAATTAGCTTTGGCTTTTTTAACGATTTTTTGGAAAATATTTTTGTACTTTTTATAGTTATTTTGATCAATGGCTGAAACAAAAACTTATTATATAATTCTTGCTTTCTCTTTGAGGATTTTTTATACCGTTCGTTATCCAAGGGTTTAGTATTTCTTTGGATTTAATTGTTACTTCAGATAGAGGACATGTATCATTAAAAATGCTTTGAATTTTCTCGGAGAAAGAAGAAAATGCTAAGTTAATATTATTTGAGTTAAAGACATCATTCCACATAGCTTCGTTAAGAGACTTTTTAAAAGAGTCCAAGTTTTTTTATTTATAATCATTTTGAAAAAATTTTTAATCGGAATTTTAGTTTTATTAAAAATATTACGAATTAATAAAAATTTTGGAAAATGGTCAGGTATATCTGTTTTAAAAATACCTGAAAGAAAGCTTTCATTTAACAAGCTGCTAGAAAAAATGTTGTCGGTAGCCGAGTAAGAGCTTTTTGTTATTCGAATAGGTTTATGAATAACTGGCAAAACGTTTATTGCAAATAAATAATCAATAACTATATAATTAACATAATTAACATAAATTCTATAAAAAATATAACAGTATA
>JAUZNK010098410.1:0-12034 GCA_035046665.1 Euphysa ruthae
ATATTTATGTGTGTGTGTGTATATTTATATATATTAATATATTTTTAGTTTGATGGATAATATCTGCAACAGAAAATAATGTTTAATCATTACTTACTTAAACTAACAATTAGAATTCTTTTTTTTTTTTAAATTGTGGTTTTTATCCCTGTATTCATCAAGGATATTAATAGCTTCAATATTGTTACAGGAAACCCTGATTGAATGTCCAGTTCTTGTTGACTTTGATCATGGCACAATACGTCATCGCCACGAGGAAGCAGTTGTTGATCTACATCATGGTGAACCAAAAAAAAAAAAACTTAAAATGGGGTATTTCTATCATCCAAGATTGAAGGATTTTAGTGAAGGTGAGTTGAGTTTGTTTAGTCTTTGAAAAATTTTCATGGAATGTTTTCCAGCTTTCTGTTTCCATTATAACTGAAAAAAAATGCTTATAAAAGTCTGACTAATTATCTAAGCTAGAGTCAAATATGAAATGTATTCTGTGTATGTAATTTAAATAATTTTATAATTGGGGAAAGCTTTGGCGTTTCTTTACTTTGTGAATGAGAACCGTTACTTTGGTTTTGATATTGCCTCTCTCTTACGCCTGTTTAAACAAGATCAATGGGTTATGATATTGTCTTTCAGAAATATTTTGAAAATTTTTAAGTGATTGTTAGATGCTTTGCTTCCACTGGGTTATAAAATAAGTTAACTCTTGTGGTGCCAAGCATTTTTTGCCTTGAGAACCAAGCTGACACTTGAGGTACACTTTTTTGAACACTTTTAGATGATCGAAAATTCTTTCAGATGTGCCGAGCATTGACACATAAACACTGCCTTGAAAATACTTTAAATTTGAAGCTTTAGTGAAGTGTCAGTAGAGCACTAATATGAAGGATGGATTAAACAAGACATAACTGACATTTCATAAACTCATGTTAGACACTCGTAAAAAAAAAGTGTCAGTAAAGTGTCAATTCAGCACACCTGTCAGATGTCAGGGAAGTGCGGGAAAGTCTGTTTAGGATAATTTTTTTTTTAGTTTACTTTTTTTGAAATTTTTTGAAAAAACGCGACATAAAAATGGTGAATTACCCAAATATTATTGTGAAGCAACGCCATATGAAATTAGTAGATGAATTAAACACCAAGAGAAAAAAAAGCATCACAGCATGAAAATAATGCATATAGCATGTTGTATACTGCAATAAATTTTTTGACAAAAAAAAAGAATAAAAAAAAATTATCTCATTAACTAAATCTTTACTCAAAAACTCAATTTTAAATTAAATTCGGAAATTTAGCTACCCATTGACATTTAACTGATTTCTAACTATCGATCCAAATTTCAAACATCGTTATCCCGTAAATATACGGAATTGGCACCACATAGGTTTTAAACTGTTTTCATTTCTTATGAGTTCCTGACAAAGCTTTTGTTGTCCTGTGAAATCACCTTTGTCTTTTTGTCAAGTTTATCTAAATCTGTTAAGCACAAGTGTTAGATTTTTCCTTTAAAAAATGGTGTATGTTCTTTTTTTTCTGTTTTCATTTCCAAAATAACTAATTTTATAATAAAGTGATTGAAATCTATATTTTTACCTGTTAATAATTTCTTGTTCTCGTCACATTGGTTTTAAAACAGTCAAAAAGGATACTTTTCAAGGCATTAAATTAATTTTTCTATCTAGTAAAGTTTTCATACCAGAAGATCATGTTGTACAGGTTATCCACAGGTTCTGTAAAGTCCTAGAATTTTAAAAGTGTCCTGGAGTGTCTTAGAAAGTCTTGTAATTTTTTAATTTCTTAAGTTCCTTGAAACGTCCTACAGTTTTACAGGATTTATTTTACAGCAAAACCTGAAAAACCTGGGAAATGAGGATAGTTTCCAGAAAGCCAGGGAAAAACATCAAGCAAAGTCAGGGAAAACCTGGAAACCAGGGGCAGCAGGTAACTTTTTTTACCCGAAAAGTCCAAATTTTGAAAAAAAGACCATGCTAGGTCCTGAATAGGAGATTCATCAATATTTATCAAACACCTGTGGGGCCAGGCCCCCTTATCTGCTGCCCATAGAAATTAAAACCAAAAGTATTTAAATTGTTCTTGGACGCAATCGACTTTTGTATAAGTTCACCAATTATTTATGAAATGGACCATAAAACCTTGAAATTTCTTTCTTCAATTTTCATTGCTTTAAATATTAGCGTATATGTTTCACCTTCAAGGAAAACTTTTGTCATTTTTTAAACATGTGCATTCTGTTGCCTCACATTCTATTAAATATTGATAATCTCAATTATACTTTGATTCTCTTCAAAAATTACCTAGGCCACAAATTTGTGAAAGATGGAAGACCATTTTGTGACATATATTATTCTCTGTTTATTTATCTCGAATTGTATATTTTGTATATTTAATAATATTTATTATTATTTTTTATTTTACTAGTAATTATTTTCATAATAATAAGATTTTGTCAAAGAGCTTTTCGTTTGGAAAAGGATTTATAATTCATTGCCTAGGTCTGGAAATCAATGCGTTTTAGATATATAAAGTAAAAAAAAATCCAAAAAAAAATTGTCTCTTCCAAAACAAATGGCTCAAAAAAAAAATACACTTTTGCTAAATACAGTTATTGTTGTAAAGACTTATTTCCAATATCGGAGAACCTCACACATCACACATTAAAGGTAAAATACATTGAAAAGTTTCCTTCTGAGTAAAAAATTAAGGCACTGATCCAACATCTGTTTCTTCACCTGTTGCACCAGAGAAGAATGTATTAGAATGTTAAAATGACTCCAAATTGCAAAAAAAACAATTGATAAGATGTTGATAAATGCATCTTCTCTTTAAGCAGAAATACGTTGGGTACTGAACATTGTCTGCTCAAAATATTCAATGAACTCTTCTACAGATTCTGGAAAGTTATTTTGATCAACGTTTCTTGACAGTGATACTTCACACTCATTCTAATATGGTCGCACCGAAGCTGGTTATGTTGCAACATATGGACTTGATCCCAACTTTCAGAGTGAGTTTTTGTCAACATGTATACTGTTCCCTATTATGCTGTTTCATTTGATGAATCTTTTAACCCAATTTTCTAAAAATCTCAGATGGATCTATTGGTACAATTTTGGGATGCTACAGCAGACATGGTAAGCACTCGTTACCTAAAATTGGTTTATGGGACGTTCAACTGCTGACGATGTTCTGCAAACATTCTTGAGTGGAATTTCTAATATTGATAAATCAAAGGTTTTACAAGTCTCATCAGATGGAATGTTAATTTGCTATTTCTGAATAATTTAATAGAGTGGTTGAAGGAGGAGGAACTTGATCCACTCATAGATATCAGAACTTGTGGATTACAAATCATTAAAGTTTATCATTGTACGCACAACTGTTTTCATTAACCCTGTTCAAATAGCAAATCAGAATAATAGGAGATATTGATTGACAATTTTTCAATTCTTTTGCAAAAAAGTGTTTCAAAAGAAACTGAATAAATAAATTGTCTACAAAATCAGCAAAAAATTGGAATGAAAAAAGTTTTTGAAGACGTTTGGATGTTTGGAGTGTGTTCAATGTGTTTTTGTGCTTTCCCATGGACATTGTCAATGGTGAGTGTGGTTTAGTATAAATAATCAGCTTCTTGTGGCAAATCTGAAAGAAAAATCTCTGGTTGTATTATGTATTTTTGAAGATCACCTGTCATCATTTGAAGAAGCCCCTGAAAGCATTAAAATCAATAGGGAAATGTTGCATCGTTTAAAAAGGGCCAACAGCCAATATAGAGAGGATTTAACATCCCAAAGAGATTAAAAACAAAGCAACAGTAAGGAATTGGAACAAAAAAATTTGGGTGTTGAGATAAAAGCAGTGAGTGAAAAACGTAGATTTTTATGGAGATTGAGTCCTTAACCAAAGTGTCACATAAACTTGCCATTAAAGCTGAAAAATAAAGTAATCTTGAACTTTTAAAAGAGTCAAATTAAAATAGAATCTTCATAATGTAAAAAAAAGAGGTTGAAGAGTTGGATTTAGTATTTTGTTCAATTTTTGCACTTTCAGTAAAATGATTCTTGCTTACTTGATTTTTATGGTTTTATCAGCCAAAGATTTGTGTGCAGTGGAAAATAACTTAAAGGTAATTGGAAAGTCTAGGGATTTACTAAATTTCTTTATAAGATCCTGGAAAACTCCTGGAGGCAAGGAAGCAAATGTAGAAAAGTAATCATGGAAAGCCATGGATTTTCACTTATGCTATTCTGTGACGAACCTGTAGCATAAAGGATTAAATTTGAAAAGAAAATCCTTCATTGTGATATATTTCCGCTTTTTTTTTGCATTTATAAAGTTTGTCTAGGGATACATTTGTCATTTGATTTAGGTTAATTTAATGTTTCTCTGTTTTATAAATAATCAACTGCTTAAACATGTTGAAACATCCAGAATTCTAATTTTTAGAAGCAACTTATGATGGAGCTGATGGTAACAGGCTAAAATATGTTTGCACAGGCCCTGGTAAGGATGAAGGGAAGCGATTATATTACATATATGGTACAAATCAGAGTGACAAAGACAAAGGTATCAAAAACGCAGATTACAAACCTCAAGGAAAAGGTTTTGATTGGCCAGAATCATATCGACAACCAAATCATAATTATTACGATGTCGTATTTATTAATCATGGTAATTATTTTATAGCTTGTTTGCCAGGAACATACTCATTAGATTGTTGTAGTTTTTGTATTTCAGAAGATTTTAAGCCAAAATATCCTAAATAATCTTAAACCAAACTCGACAAAAATGACTTGTATTGAAACATAATGCATTATTCTGCTGGTTTATTTTACTACTTATTTTCTGTCATATGTAACCAGCCATTAGGAAAGTGCTTTATTTCTCTATTTATATTTAGGATAAGTTCCATTGTTTTATAACATGTTAAGGATGAATTTCAATTTGTTAAAGTTATTAAAGCAAATTCTGTTGTTTTCTTGATATTTTTTGATTAAATTTTATTGTTTTATTCATATTTTTGCGCTGGAGCCATAATATGATAATAAAAACAGTGTTTTGATATTTTCCGTATATCCGCTCATTATTTCTTCTTCTTTTTTTTTTTTTTTTTTTTTTTTTTTTGGTTTTACATCGAAGGACCATATAGTACATATTTTGACATATATTTCCAAATGTTGTAAACTTACTTTTTTTGGTACTGGCCCCAAATAAAGCCCAATTTTTCATTTTGAAATTTACTTGAATTATTTTTTTAAAGTTTTGTCATTATATTTGAGAACTAAAGAGGGAAACATTCATGAAATTTTCTCTAAAACTCTTGTTTATTTTTTTTGTAACATTTTGCATGAATTTAAAGTGTCATAAACAGCAGCTTTTGACCCGAATGGTCACCTGTCAAAAAAAATTTTTAAATAGTAGCCAAATTTTAGAATGGCGATATTGGAATTTTATTGATATATATAATAATTATTTTGCAATTTTGTGTGAAGTTATAAGGGTCATAGAGGGAATATTTTGACCCAAACGGCCACTTGTTAAACACTTGATTTTTGGCACTGAGCCCAAATATGGTCAAATTTTTTCACAAAACTTAAAATTTTTGAAATTATTTGGAAATCTGTTCATTTTTTTTTTTTTTTTTTTATGATTTTTGCCAGAAGTTACCATAGAGTACAACTTTTTGTTATATTTCTGTATCCCAATTTAGTTGCTAGTTTCCAGTTGATGGAAGGCTCTTTATACTGTATAAAGATAATTATATAGATTATCATTAAATCATTCCTCTAGATTTTTTCTGTCATACATGTTTAAGTAAGAGTTACAGCAATCACACTCTGTAATTTACGTAGTATTTAAGGATGATTAATAAAAGATATCAATGAAATTGATTGATTGAATTTAGAAATGACGATTTATCATTTGTAACAAATGATTGTTCATATTTAGGATAACTGATAATGTTTGATTGTTGTTTAGGAGAAGTTCCATTATTTGCAGATGATTTTCTTGATGAAAAAGATGACGAAGAAGACAGAAAATCAGAGGATGGTGATGTTGAACAAGTTGATTTCATTGAAGATACTGTTTTGTACGATAATATATATATTTTTTTGCTCTGAAGCTGAAATGGTTTTTTAAATTTGATTATTTTTGTTTTCTTTTCAGTAATTTTTCTTGCAAGTAAAAGTATGTTTTTGAAAGTCAAGATTAAGAAAATTAAGAAAAAAGCTAAAAGCAATATAATTTTCATTTAAAGATTTTGGTATGATTATTAGGGAGTTTCAGGAAATTTAAAAATCATATTCAAAAGCAAGCAATATAGAACCTGAAAGGTTTCCAACCCTAGAATTGAAATAAATATGGATATTCAGGTTTGGTAGAATTTAGAAAAAACAAAGCGATATTAAAATAAAACCTAATAAAAGTGTGAACAACATGTAAAAAAATTAAAATTCTTAAACCAAGACAGTCATTGGTTATATTTACTGCTCACTTTCTCCTGCTCAGCTTTAACAACAACAATAGTAATAATAGATGTAATTGATTTTCAATAGGATGCTTCTTCCTGCTCTTGAAACCATCAAAGATGTGATTGAACGCATTTCTCTGCAGCTTCTAATACCGGCTGCTAACATACATATAATCCGTGCTAATGAAGAAATGCTGTAAGTTACCATTCTTCCACGAGAATTTTTATATTTTGGAATGTGCGTGTTGTATTGTATTAAAATATTAGAAAAATTTTTAACACAAATGTTCAATTTGCCTAAAACTTCTTTTTTGTATCTGTATAAAGTATTTTTGAAAAGTTGCATAGATTGTTTAGTTGTTTTTCTTTTTTCTTAATTTATCTTTAGGGATGTTGATGTTGTAGATAATTTTCGGGTGAGGTCTAAGTTTTGTATTTAAATTTTTTTCAATAGATTGTTCTTCAACTGACATGTTCCAGAATATTTCAAATAGTTTTCCTAGAATTCATGAAATAATGCTTTAGAGTTTTTTAGTTTTTGAGAGATTTTTATTTTTCTTTTTTTTTTTCTTCCAGGTGTCGATAAGTGACTTGAGCTTATTTTTTTAAATTTTGCTGATTTTTGAGAAAAAGACACCTGCCAAAAATCATTTGCACAGGCCCAAGCCTTGGAAAATTTTGTGTCATTTTTCTATTTTTTTTTTTTTTTTGAATCATCAGCCTGTTTTAAAGCAATGATGAAGTTCCTATAGCTAACACTAGTATTGTTTCTTTCCATTGAAATTTTGATTGGTTAATGATTTCCAAAATTTATAAATTGAAGATTCGCTTTTATAAATGTGCATCTCATTTTAATTGATGTTTTAACTTAGAAACATCAAACTTGTTTCTGATAACACTTACATGTTTTGGTATTTAGTCATACAGTGCAGCTGGTAGATTGTGTTGTTCAGAAAGAAAAACCTCCGATGTATGTACAGTTAAAGCTCGTTTTGACTTGATGATGTTCTCAATTTCTTCTTATTTACAAAGGTTTTCTTAAATCCTGTAAGCAGTGATAATACTACTTTTTTTTGTTAGAGTAAACTATGCAAATGATTGAGTAGGTGATTAAATCATATTTCCTCTGCTATGCACATTTCTATCATATATTAGATTTTTTTCCTGTTCTTCTGGGTAATTATCATGGAAACACACAATATTTTGAAAAAGATATATTAAATATATTTTTTCAAAATACTGTATGTTTCCATGATAAAATTTTTATTTTTAGTTATCAGAATTTTGGGCTACCATCAAAATCTTTTTTAGAATGTCATTGAATTTTTTAGAATATCATTTGCTTTTTAAAAAATATTGAAACCAGTTCAGAAAAATTTGAACTAAGAATTAAATTGATTTGTTAATGCAAGGCTTATATAAGGATTTCCTCTGACAAGCTTTGCAGTAATATTTTTTGAGTAATATTTTGTTTTTGACTAATTCAAGGCCACTTACGTTTGTAGCAATATATTTGTTTCCAAATATTTTTGTATCACAAAATACTCTTATTTTACGTAATCTATTAATAATGTTTGAAAAGCCTTAAGAAGGTGTTTTTAATGCTTTTTTCCATCAAATAAAAAAATCTCTTAAAATAATTGTAAAAAATTTGTTTTATTAAGCTATAATTTAATTATAGCTTTTTTTTTTCGCTTTTCTGAGTTTGGAAAATTCCTAAAAATTCAGATTAAAGAAAGAAAAAAAATTTAATAGTAATCAATTAAATCTACTATTTTGTTGGAATATTCAATAATTTTGGGTTTTTTCAAATAATCATCGTTTTAATTGAATTTTTATATGGGGAAGCTTTGAGGAAAACATTTTCTCCTCTTTCTAGTTTGCATGAAATAATACGGGCACTTCTAATTGCTGTAATTATTAATTTTCTCAGTGTTAGATTATTGCTAATATTTTGATGAATATATATATATATATATATTACTCATATTTTGAGTATTTTAAAAGTATATTATATATGATGATATTTATTCAAATTTTTATAATTGTAAATATAATGATTTTACTGTAAATTAAAGATTTTTAAAACTTTTAGATTTTTTTCCACATGAAAAACTTTTAACAAATAAAATGCATTCTTAAATATAAAATCCCTTTTACAGAGCAATATATTTAAAAAATTTGTTAGTCTAGTATCATATTGATCTCATGGTGAAAGGGCTAATGAAAGCAAGGTCTAAAATTTGGTTAGATTTGGTTTGTAATTCGATTTTTCTGAAGATGTTTGTTGCGATTATGCTAATGACTTTTTGCTTTATATAGAAATGATCTTTTATCTGAAATTTTAACAGACAAAATGCTATGGATGAACACAAAATTCTCCCACTGGGTATTTTTGAGACTGTCTTACTTTCCAAACATTTAAAAATGCTTGTATGAAAAAGGTTTTATCTGAGATTTTCTTCTAAAATTACGCAAGAATTTTTTTATGCGAAATAAATAATTTAATTTTGCTCCAGAAAGCAAATATTCAGAATTTAAGAAAACGAATTAAATGTGACTATTTATTTCACATTAAGTGAAAGAATTTTTGCCTATTTTTCAGCAGAAAATCTCAGAAAGAGCCTTTTTCATCATTGGCGGATGTTTTGCAAAGTGGGATTAATAGAAATTTAAAATGTGATGTTATTTGTGATAGCAAATGTGAGATTTTTAAAACTAAAAAATAAAAAAAAAAAACGATGTTGTTTCAGTTGGTCCTATAGGTCTGGACTGTAAGTATATAAACATATTTGCTCTTGTCCGCAGGTTTATTTTAAATTTTATTGTTGTTGTATTGTTTATCTTTCCATTGCCTTTACTTTATTTAAAATTACTGGTCATTTCTTGGAAATATTTTTACACACTGCAGAAGAATACTACAAGTACTTTACAACTAAAGTAGAAGAATATTATCAGCACTATACAGTTATTTTTATTGTTTTTTTTTTAATGTCATAATTTGACAAGGAGCTTAATATTGATAGAGATGGCCCCGTATGAATGATCTTTAATTTTTTTTTTTTTTTTATTCTTTGTTTTTGGGAAAGTGTGATTTGAAATATATATATATATATATAAATAATATATATTTTGCGATATATTATTTATAAAACAGACTGTATTGCACAGGTAATAAATAGATAGTTCACAGATTTAAAGAGAGTTCTATAACTTCGTTTTTTGTCATGTGTAAAAAAAGTAAAATAACAGATTTTCTGTTGATCAATTTGAAAAAAAAGACAAAAAAAAAAACTGTGCTCATTTATCATATCTTTAATACAAATCTTATCTATTTTTTTTATGGTAAGCATTTTTACAAAAAACTTCCAAATTTCTCAATTTATTGTTGTAAATTTGTATATTTGTATTGCTGAATCCGAGGTTAGCTAAATGTCTTTTTCTTTTGTTTTTAAGCAAAGAATTTTCTACTGAGTATTTGAAGCGTTTTTTAATTTTTAAAGCAAAATAACATAGATGGATGATTGGGAATCAGACATTACCCCACCTCAATTTGAAAGTGCAGAAGAAATCAAACTTTCTCAGTTTTGTAATGCAGCTGCTGATGGTAATATTAAATTGGTATGTTACATATTTATTTTATATTATTTTACATACACACACATGCACACACATACACACATATATACCATATCATACCATAACATACCATACCATACCGTACATACATACATATTAATATAATTTTAAAGTAAAGAGAAAGGAGAAAGGAAAAACAAAATATTTTGATTTCTTAAAGTTTCACAATGCATGAGTCACCAATCTTCAGGCAAATTTTGTATAAAATCAAAAAAAAATAAAGTTCGATAAAAAAATTTGCAATGTAATAGATTCGTTAGAAATTTGTTTTGCTGGCAAAATTTTAAAATGATCTCAGACTTTTGTTTTGTAAGTTGCATGCGGTATACAAAATTACTTCTAATTTTTTGCTTAAGCATTAATTTGATGAGATTGTGGTAGATGATGTTTTTCTGGAGTTAGTTTTGGTTTAGTGGATATGTTTTTGTGTTTATGTAGTTCCAGTTTTTCTGCTCTTCTGAATAGATTTCTTTGAGTATTCTTAGGTTATGGCTACTTGATATGGATTTTTCATTAGGCGTGCTGCTGTAACTAACTTTTACTTTGTTTCTATTAAATAACTTATGAAGCCAGTGTTAAAGTGTGAAATGTTTGTGGAGAAGGCTAAGAAGTATTTTACTGACTTTTGTACCAACGCTATTGCTGAGAGTGGGATTAAACCATGCGATGTTGTTTTCTTTGTTTTCGATTCTTGTAAGTAAAGATTTTTTTGGGTTTATAACTTAATTGGGTATTAAATTCATTTTTTCTCAAATCTTCATTATAATAAGAAATCAAATTTCTTTATTAGATAATAAGTTTGATAGACCTTTTTTAAAATGAAATTGTGAGTTGTTAATTCTACTTGAAGAGTGATTCCAAGTATATGAATGACATATTTCATCACCAGGTTTGTGGTATGGACAATGCGAACCATTGTTAAGGTTAAAGGTGATATCAAGAAAATTTACCACTTTTATGTTACACTCTATAACAATTTCTAAAGCATAGTCTTGAATTTTTCCTTGAGTTTTTCTGATTGAAGATTGGCTTTTGTTCTTAACAAGAGAAATTTCTTTGTCATTGAAAAGACCAACATTAATTATGTCAAATATTGTTCTTAGTTTTTATATCAGAAATATGCCAACTTATATAGATACCTCTACACCATCAATTGTTACTTCAAAAAGACCACTTTTTTTTATTTACTTTATTAAAAATGTGCTACACCGTGTTTCATGACTACTGTCAATCTTCAGGCACTGGTATTTTATACCAGTCTAAAAGATAAATACAAAAAGATTCATTATATAACAAAAAAACCCTGTTTAATTGCCACTGTCATCTTTTAAATTGCTCAACAAATACTTATTTCCATATCTGCATTTCGAGATAAGTTCGCTTCTCTTTTTAATCGAATCTAAATTATCAATGTAATTTGAAAAAATAATTTCTTTTTTGCACAACCTTCAATTTGTGTTTAATTGATTTTGAATAGATTTTGATAAGTTCCACAGTATAACAATTTTCTTTCATCTTTTAATCCCCAAATATATTTTGATAGCTCTGTATCATTTTTATAATGGGTGCGATTAAAATACTTTTTATGTGCATTTTATAGGTCAATCCTTCTTTGACCTGCAGTTGCAGTTGCATACATTTTCTTATTATCGATATCTTGTAATGTTGCTTGATTACGTGATGCTATTATTGATGTAATATTTTTCAAGCATAATATATTTTTACTGTATTTTTATTGAAAATATTGCGCATCTTATGCGAGGGTGAAAAATGTTTGTGCAAAAACTTAAAAAACTCTACAGACGTTTGTTTTCACATTGATAGAGAAAGGATTTAATCTTTCAGTTTCGTTATTTTTTAATTCTTTTTCATTTGAATTTTTCATACGTTTATTAATTACTAATTTAT
>JAUZNK010098421.1:0-12034 GCA_035046665.1 Euphysa ruthae
AAGTAAGTAAGTAAGTCAGTAAACAAGTAAGTAAATAAGTAAGTAAGTAAGTAAGTAAATAATTAAGTAAGTAAATAAGTAAATTAGTAAGTAAGTGAGTAAGTAAGTAAGTAACTAAGTAAGTAAGTAAGTAAGTAAGTAACTAAGTAATTAAGTATGTAATTAAGTCTGTAAGCAATTAAATAGTAAATTAAATAGGTACGTAAGTAAGTATGGAAGTTATTAAGTATTTAAAACAGTAAGAAAATAACTAAGTAAGTAAATAGGTAAGTAAGTAAGTAAATAAGTAAGTAATTAAGTAAGTAAATAAGTATGTAAGTCAGTGAATAAGTATGTAATTAAGTAAGTAAGTAAGTTTGCAAGTAGGTAAGTAAATAAGTAAGTAAGTGAGTAAGTAAGTAACTAAGTAATTTAGTAAGTAATTAAGTCTGTAAGCAAGTAAATAGTAAATTAAATAGGTACGTAAGTAAGTATGGAAGTTATTAAGTAATTAAAACAGTAAGAAAATAACTAAGTAAGTAAGTAGGTAAGTAAGTAAGTAAATAAGTAAGTAATTAAGTAAGTAAATAAGTATGTAAGTCAGTGAATAATTATGTAATTAAGTAAGTAAGTAAGTTTGCAAGTAGGTAATTAAATAAGTAAGTGAGCAATTAAATAAGTAATTAAGTAAGTAATTAAGTCTGTACGCAAGTAATTTGAAAATTAAATAGATACGTAAGTAATTATGGAAGTAAATAGTAAAATGAGTATATAAATAATTATGTAGGTAGGTAAGTAAGTATATATTAATTAAGTATGTAAGAACCAAACTCAAATAAATATTTGAAGACCAGTAAGATGATTAACTTTCTAGAATGGGAACTGCACAGTATCTAGGGTGCCAAATTAAAGGTGACCATATTAAAGAAAATATCCTGGTAGGATCGACAAGTCTCTCAAACAAGAACAGTTTGGCAGTCTTACAGAGAGTAAACACAATTCAATTTCAGACTTAATCTGCAAAGCACTTGAAGATGCGGTCAAATGTTAAAACGAGTTTTTTTCGCTTTTAGAAAAGTGCAAAAATAACAAGATATGAAGAAGGAAATGCAGATGAGGGTGTAGAAAAAAAACATAGAGTTTGATAAGACCACAAAAGAAGGAATTGTTTGAGAGAGAGCGTTAAAAACTTGGTACTGGAAGCTCACATTAAATTGCTTTATCTTGCCACCAGCGTATTTGGACACGGAACCTTGTGCACTTAGTTGCGTCTTCACTGAGTATGGAGTGTTTTTCCCTCTGCTTCTACCTTGCCGCCAAGGCCCGCGTGATTGGGAGGAATGAAAGTTTATTTTATCAAAAAAATAAGTCGTCTCGCCTCGACTTGCATCACATCACGTACCTGTTAAACTGTAAATGTCAGCTTCTTGTAAAACAAAAAAAAAATTTTTGGGGCCAGATAAATTTCAATCTGGAAAAAATACTCTCTCGAGAGTTTTGCATTTTGTTATAATAATCAGATTACATGTTATCTTTATTTTTCAGTTTTTAGTCTTTACTTATTATCTGTTTGAGGAAAACAGTCGTATACATTTAATAGAAGAAAACAAGAAAACACGTATTATTATTTTTATCTGTCTAACTCGATTGTTTTTTTCAATTCATATATTTGTTTGAATATTTTACAGACATTTTTTGGAAAACTTTCAGTGCATCAAGATTTTTTAAATTTTTAGTTGTAATTTGAAATAAATAAAAAAATTTATGATAGTGGGAAGATAACCACTGAAGAGACTAGTATCTTAAAACAACGTGCTAGCACACTGCGCAACATTAGCATATGCTAAGATTTAAAACTTTTTTAAATGATAGCAACAAAGGTCTCATAACTGCGGAGAATCGTTGTAAGTTTATAATTACCAATTATATATCTATGTGAGACTGCCTGAGCCTTCATTTCGCATTTTTACCTGTGAGGACCAGCAAAGGGCAACCACCCTTCCATTACCTGAGAAAGGACCTCACTAGTTCCGTGGGACATAACCTATATTTTACGAAAACAAGAATGGGATACGCCACGAAAAACGACGGTTCTTCTCACGGTTGGTTAAGCGGGACTCAAAATAATCGGACGCTATCGTGCCAATATGGCTTTTCTCTGAAAATTGGATATCACATGTGATGTGAATTGCGACACGGCAGTCTAATTCTATCAGTACTTATAAGCAACTTCAACATTATGCATAACTGATGAGACACTGATAATATCCAAACAGTGGTTTCCTATGCTAGGTTCGAAGCTGGTACTCTGACTAGGAGTTGAGAATATTTTCTGAGAGGTTAATTTCAAATTGATTTTTTATTTTACAAAAAACGTGATGAAACTTTCTTATATGGTGTGTGCCATTAAGGTTGAGCACAATCAAATCCTCTGTCATTCCCGCAATTGGTTAGGTGAGAAAAAAAGTTAATCAGACGCAGTTGTGCATATATTGCTCTTCTGTTGATAACTCGTCACCACAAGTGGTGTGAATTACGAGGCGTCGGTCTAATTATGTACAGACTCATAATAAACTTCAAAAGTAGGCATTAATAATGAGACCTAATAAAATCGAAACAGTGCTTTCCATTGCTAGTTTCGAAGCTCATACCCTGGATAGGTGTTGAGGATTTATGCTGCATGTTAATTTAAAGTTAATTTTTTATTTCACATATTGTATCACTGGTACAAGAGATTACGTCTCCTCATGTATTCTTCTTATTTCAGACTCAGCGTAATAGAGTACTCTGCTTTTCTCGCAGTTGGTTAGACAAGACGCAAGTTAATTTAACGCAATTGCGCCGATATTGGCCTTTTCTGAAAATTTGTCACTACAAGTGATGTGAATTCCAAGACGTCAGTATAATTCTATCAAGACCGAAAATCTACTTAAAAGAAATTTGTTTCATTTTTTTATATGATAAAATCTTTCGTCAACACTTCCTCGGTCTTTTCTTTTCTGAAATGGCGTTTGAATTTGCAGGACCGGTCATGGTATTACGTTAATACTATTAACGCACTATTTCTCATTTTATTGCTTAACCTTTAAATCTCTGCCCTAATAAATAAAAATTTATTTGAATACAAAAAAAACGATATTGTGTTGATTGGTATTCCTATAATAATATCTCGCATACTATCAACTAACAGCGTTATTACTCATACAGCACTAAATACACTTTTACAGTGTAATTACTGATACAGCTCTAAATACACTTTTAGATATTTATCTCATCCTCTGTTTTTATATATGCAAAGCTTTGAGGCAAATAAGATATACGCTTTACTCAACTTTAATATGTGTCACACCTTTTATAGAAAAGTTTAATCACCTTCATTTTCAAAGATGGACATTAGCTGTCTCATGTTAGGGTCGAGTATTTGCTGTTTGGAACTAATGGATAAACAGATTTGTATTTCCATAAACCGCACTAAAGGACCTTCACTAAGCTCTCAAGATCGAATTAGGTGCAAAAAGAAATTTTTGCAAGAAAAAGTTCCCATTTAGTTCCTATTAAAATATGAAGAAAAATTTTGAAGTAATTCAAGCCTCCATTGGATAGAATGTTATCCAATACTAAACATTCGACACGCGTTTATGACGTTGCGGTGGGATTTCCAAAAATACACTTAGGGGTTTTTTTTCATTTTTTTTTTTATTAAATAATTTTATGCCGTTTTTTGACAATAGAAACAAACAAGGACTGCAGTACATGTTAAATCGTCATTCTCCGCTACTTTGTGAAAAGAACTTGTCACTTTTACATATTTTTAAATATTTTAAGATATTTGGATTACTCTGTTTTTCGAGGCCTATTTATGTGAAAATCAGAGAAGCTTGCTTTTTATTAACTGGGGTGAAATTTTAATTTCTGTGTGTTTGACCTAGCACACAAATATCACTACGAATATAGATAGAGCTAATGACGTGAAAAAGTTTTTTAAAAATCAGTGCCGACTCGAAATGCTTCAAATGATCAAATTTTACCCAAAAGAAGGAATAGGAAGCAACGAAAAACAAAACTAAATGTTTAGGAACTGGACTTTGTAACGTTTTGATCAGAATATTTATATAAAATCAAAATGCAACTTACTTCACAAGCACCATAAACTAAAGCAAAACGATTCACAGGAATTGTTTATTAGTATTTATAATTATTTTGACATCAAAAAAGCATAAACCAGTTTTTAAGTACTATATAAGATTTACTACAGGAATAAACTTAGAATATTATCTATAATATAATACGCCAAAACATCTGACTGTTTTTCATTTGTTGGTTCGCCTTTGATTGATTGATGTTTTTAAACAACGGGAAAATATGAAAACATCTTAAGCACAAAGTTTTGATCAACACGGTATGCAGTTATAGCTCAATTGGTAATGCGTCGAACTACGGACCGAAAAGTTACGAGTCAGACTCCCAAATTTGACGAAAATTTATTTTTCATGTCCTCTTTGAGATTATGAGAAAAATGTGTTACCTCAAGAAATTTTTTTTTATGTTAAAATTCATCACTTCGATGCATCAACAATAAAGTGAATTTATAATAAATTAATAAAATAATAAATAATAAATTTATAAAATAATTTTGAAATAAAATATGCCCACCCTTTTATAACTTCCATGTCTTGGATAAAGATAAACAAACTTGTCAAAAGTCAGCATCTTTATTAAAATCATTTATTCAATGGCTTTCAATGCGAATACTAATTATAACATGTAACGAATTTCAAATATGTTTTAAATGTTGGATTCATATAGTTGTGAGGTTGTTGTGTAGTTTAAACGAAATTTTAGTTTACATATCACATTATGTTGTGTGAAAGACTTTTAGAAGACAAGAAAGCGTCACTGATTATCAATCAAAAAATTAGTTATTATTTCAGATATTTCAGTTGTTCTTTCACTAACAACACTAATTATTTGATTAAAAAGAATAAGCAAATCAATAATTTACGTAAGACAGCCCCCAATCCCAAATCAAAATTGGATTCAGAAAATTATTTAATGCAATAAAATATTACTAAATTTATTTTTAAAACATTACACCTATGTCAATACTTTTTCTAATGGGTTCCTCTTAAACAATAACATCAGCTGACTCATTTGCAAGCTGCATTAATAAAGGTTCAGTGTATGTACTTTCTTAAATTCTGCTGTAAATAATTCTTTCAAGAATGTTATAGAACATTTACCGTCTAATCCATGGTAGCATAGAAAATAGATGTAAAAATGTATAAGAAGATTGGCAGAACTGATATAGGTCTATAATTACCAAGTCAAGTTTCACCAGACTCGCAAATAGGATATACTTTTACTATTCTTAGATACTCAGGAACCACAATTTTAAAAAAAGGGTTTTGAAATCGTCGTATACATTAATGGTTATATATATATATTTAATTTTAAGATAACAGTACATGAAAACTCCTGCAAATAATAATAATAAAAGCTTGGACAATTGTATAATTTAAATTGTGAAAAGTTGCTAATGACAAACGTCATCACAACTTAAAAATATAACACAGTTTAAGCACAATTAAATAAAAGTATGACTTCACATATAAGTAGAAAACCCAATAAACAGTTCTGAAAAAATTACTACGAAAGTTCTCTTAATAAAATACGAATCTATATGAGCTGGAAAAAATAGTAAAAATAAGGGTTAAATATAAGAAATTATTGATAACAAAAAACGCTCACACAAATATAAACAATAAAAGTGATGACAATTGAAATTATCATATTAGAGTATCACAATTTAATATACCTCTTAGCTGAGTCACAGATGATGCTGAGAATTTTGATATGTTTGAATCTGCCTATTCTGTCTATTTTTCAAAAAATCAAGTTTGATATACTGTTAGTTTCTAATCATCCGATGGTATGCACATTACAACATTGAAACAGACGAAGACGACCTTTTCTTGTTTTGAGTTTGGCGGTGAAGACGAGGTCAAATTGCAACGACAAGAATCGCCGACAAAAACTAATAAAGCAAATAAAATTCAATAGTAAATGACCTAGAAGAGGAATAGCTTGAAAAATCATGTCTTGAGTTTGGCGTAACATATGTAAAAGGCAGCGAAGGCAATGCCAAATTATAACAAAGGAATAGTCGAAATTTAAGAAAAAAAGGAAATTCTCTTAAAAAAGAATCAAAAAAAAGTTTATCAATGGCATTATAACGAAAGAAGTTGATGCTACTAATATTAAAGATACTACAGTTTTGTCTGATGATAATCAACGACTTGCAAGTTCGCATAATAATCCTGCTGTTTATAAATCTATAGAAAAATTCGACGAAAGTCAGCTGCTTCATGGTGTTGATAAATGTATTGTATGTCTAAAGACTAGCCCAGAATTCCATGTTACATTTTCCTCAATAACAGATTCTGGTTCAAAACGAGTTGAGTGTAAACCTTGAAAACTAAACAAACAGGGCATATGCAATCATTTTCAAAAAGAAGAATTAGAGCTTACTCAAAAAGGTACATGAAGACATCAACATTTTCTGGTTTTAAACTTCTAAACAAACATTTGGATCCACCAAAGGATAGTTTATGACAAAAAAATATGCATTTTTTAGATCTACCACGGTTTTTGACAAAATTAACATCGGTTGAAATGACATTGACATCTCTTATAAACGTTATAATGATTGTGTATGTTTTGCGATATGGAAAGCTTGCAATAAAAGTTCATCTGCATTACCTTTTTTGCCCCAAATTATTTGACTTGTTGTTTTGAATAAAAAAGGGATCAAATAAAATACTTAAAAAGTATACAGTTGATCGTCAAACAGTGTGAAAAGCCTTGTGTGGTCTTTGCTATGGATTTCCTAAATGAGATATTACAACTCAAGAAAATGGTCATCAACAGTATGATGGGCCACACCATATTAACTAATTGTTAAAGGGTAAGCTATTTAAACATCCGTCTAATGAATATTACAAACATGTGGGTATCAAAGAAAATTTCCTTGAATAATTACCTCAAGAACGTGTTTGCCTGGTCTAAAAACTGTACATACTAGACGATGATAAAAAAATGAAGGTCCAGAACCAAAACAATCACAATTTGATAGCAATGAATGAGACAAAACAACGACAAAATCTGGTCTTGAATGCCCTTCTGATCCAAAAGATGCAGAAAATGGATAACAAAAAGTTTTCAAGCAGTTGCAATCTTACGGTTCGATGATGAGAAAGTTGTCTGTTCTCCGCATAAGTGTTCTAGTTTATTTCGGCGCGCTAATTTCGAGAATTGATCATGCGAAAAATATAAAATTGCACCAAGAGACCTTTTAAAATTTTTTTGACCAGTGTTTCTTTCTATTGACAATGATTTAACGATGACAGTTGCGAAGCGAAGTGTTGGAGGGTGAGGAGGAATTATTTTGATCAAACGACTGTTGTTTCACCCCGGTTAGTATCTAAAAAAAAGCAATGAAAGAAGAGCAGGAGAACCGAACTAAACAAATCACAATAATACATATAAGAGTGTTTTTGCCAAAGTCAGAGGTCATAAGCCTGACTAGGTAAAATAAACATCGAACCGATTGCACACCTAACAAAACTTACAGTACACAACATCTTGGTGAAAATAAAACACAAACGTATTAATGACTTACGTGTGTGCGAACAACACACCAGAGGTAATATTAAAGTTAACATGTTATAATAATGTCTAAAATTTCTAGGTTCGGTGTAGATATCACTATACACAGCTCGTACATCAAAGACTAGAGAAATAGTTGTAGCACCAGGCTTAAATCTATGCTTAACATATCAATCTGAAACTAAAGTCGAAAAATGTGACAAAACCAGATATTGATACTGAATAATCTAGTGACGAATCTGACGAATCAAAAGAAAATAAACTAAATGCGAGCTTACAGACAACGGTAATATTTATTGCGATTTCAGTGTTTAAAATTACCAATCTGGGAACATTCTAATAACACTTTTTTAACTGATTTCATTGAGAGTTTAAAGGAAAAAATTGGATTCCTAACAAATGAATCAAGATCTAAAAACGAAACAATTTAAATCTTAATAAATGACAAAACAATCCGTAAATCTACCGCAACCAACAATAATATTATAAAAAATAAATTAATATAACAATTTTGAAATACCAAAGAAGTCAACCAAACAAAGTTTACCTAAAGCACCAGCCGCAATTGAAACAAAAAATTATTTTAGCCCACTCAATTCTGAGTCATTCGAGAAAATTATTCATAATAAATAAGAATATAAAATAAATTAGAATCAAATATTACCGAAACTGAAATATTTACCGTTCCTGGTATGCACTACTTTTTATAATCACGATAAAAGATATTAAAACTTTAATAAATTATGCAAATTGGTAACTCAAGAGGAAGTGTATTATAACAAAAAATATATATATGATGAAGTGACAAAGGCAGAAAATAAAAAAAGAGAAATACAAAATAAGCAGCCAGGAATATGATAAATTGTAAAGTAGGAATTATAACTTTTAAATGTGTAACTGTAATAATAGATTTTTGGTAATACCCTTTTTTGTGGATGTGCACTTTCCCACTTCCTGTGCTGCTAACACCTGTAATGTTATTCAGCATTTTTTTTTTCTTCTTCTTCTTCTTTCCTCTGTCTTCATTTTCTTTTTCTATATACCACCTATTCCCATCTGAATGTACCCATAACTCGTATGTTCTGCACACCTAGAGGAGCCTTCAGCTCACAAAAGAACTTAAAATTTTTGAAGGTGAAGGCATTCGCTTTCTCCTTTTTCTAAACAATAACTGGGACAAAGTTTTTTGAAAAAAGGATATACTTGAATTTATTACCATAGAAAGACATTATAATAGCAGCTCTAAATTGTAATTAAGCAGTACGCCATGAGGAGCACTGCTAATGTTTTAGAACGCTACTGTTGTCGATTACTTTGGGATTCTAGAAGTTTATTAGTTTAAATCAAGAATGTGATTGGAGACGTTGCAAATTACCAGAAAATGCATAATATAGATCGATATAAAGCTAAAAAAACACTAGTTTGTAATTCATATAATTTAAAATAACTTGCCTCAACCACCACCTGAAAATTCTTTCATGGCGAAAATGTTTTAAAAGTGTTGAACATATAGTTTTGCAAACTTACCACTTTTTTTTGTTATAATACACTTCCTATGTTCTTGCGTACATAGAGCTCCCACTTGAGGTTACGGTAAATAACCACCCAGTCAGACAATCATAATGTTATCGCACCAAATCGAATCGATCTCTACTCTTACGCTGAGTAAGCGATACCCGGATTTAAACTCATAATCTTACGGATGGGAGTCAGCTGTCTCAGTTAGGAAACTTAAAACTATAACTTATTAGTCACAATTTCCCATGTAAATTTTCAAAGTATTTTGGAATATTTATTGTTGAAAGTATTCATTGTAGCATTCACATTGAAATAATCCATAAATTATCTGTTTGCTCTGACATGATCTAAATGATGCTATGCTGCAAACACAAAATTTAAAAAAAAAATTCATATTTGAAACATATTTGAACTTCATTTTAATGTTCAAGCTAAAATTAGTATTTTTTGACATCTTGATTGTTTGAACATAGTTTGAGACTGTATAAATATAAGCTATACATTATAAAAATAACTTTTTTTTATAAATAACGCATGCTTTTAGTGCTACGAATTATTCAAGACATGGAAGTTTTAAAAAGGTGGGCATAATTTATTTCCAAAAATGTCAATGTTATAATGTTTTAGTTAAATTGTTTTAAGTTAATGAATTCGCTTTATTTGTGATGCATCGAAGTGTGAGTCCAAACTTTTGTTTTAAAAAAGAATAGGTATGGTTAGCAAGCGTAAGCTTCGAAAAACCAAAACTAGATAGTGTGAGTAACCAATCTTTCAGATTTTTACTCACAAAAAAGGATATAACATTATGTTAAAAAAAAGACGAAAAGCCGTCAAATTTCGGAGATTGAACTGTTTTGATATGTTGCTTTTTAGAGTTAATTTTCAGTAGTAGATTAAAAGAAGAATTTTGAAAAATTAACGGCAGGAGTATTTTATCCAATGGGCTGATCAAAAAAGTGCTCTACCTACTATATTGGTATATTGGATAAGAAGGATATCAGAATATGAATCGATGGAAAGTTTATTTTATTTATAGGGCAGTATTTTCTAAAATACTTTTTCAAATTTTAGGTTTAAAAATTTTTTTGAACTGCAGTCAAAATGTTTCATGTTTATAGAAAAGACAATGCATGCGTATGGTCAAAATTCACATGAATTAATTGCACAAAAAAGAAAGGATTGGGCTTAATCCGGTTGATAAATGACTGAGGGCAATGATATATTTATATTTTTGTGTATATTACCGGGTAGTTTATATCCTTAATTCATTTTTTGAGGTGAATTTATAAACATTTTATTGCCGCGCAAATTCATTTTTTGAATTTCCAACATGATTATAAAAATGACTTGATGTTTTAGATTTTATAGACATAGATGGCAGCTTTCATTTACTAAAAATGATTTCGATATGTCGGCCAAAATGAGCAACAATTTTTCTGCAAAAGTAAATTATTCATATGTGAACATTTTTATGATTTATTTTCTAAAATTGTAGATTATTTTTTTCTAAAATCTTGAATATTTCTGACGATAGCGTAATTAAAGCTAGCTCGAACTTGCAAATCGAGAGCAAATCTTTATAAATTTGTGAGAAACACTGTGATATTACTCAACATGAACGAAGCTCGAAAAAACCTGAAACTTGAATCCATTCCAACATTAAACTTGCCAATGAGATTAATACCACCTTCTGCTACATCTCTTCTCAGATCATCTGCTGTATGAATTTCTTTAAATAAATTGACATATGATGTCTTGACATCACCTTGTCTTTATCCTTTGTATAATCACTTTGAAGAGTTCGCTAAACGTATCAGTTTTTTTAAGTTAAACAACTGGGATATTAGTATTTCAATGCTCAACATAACAATATCTAAACTTATGCCAACACTTACTCCTTTAAACTGAGCTCTAATATCGCTGATGCATATATCGTAGATTCTTCAGCTGACGTAAAACTTTATGTTCCAAAAAAATTTTGATTTATTTTGTGATAATAATTTTCTCTTGAACCAAATAAGATTCTCCCGCTCACAAGCATACAGTGTATTTGTTAAAAACGTTTTTACCACCCAGGTCAAGTTAGAAGATACATGTGGAATAGTGACAACTTCTTTTATGGACACACATTTTAGATATATATTTTTTATAAATACCTGAACTGCCAACTTGTAACATGCCCTAAATCAATCGTAAAATATATTAATTTAACGTCATGCCTGAGCATGAACTTAAAATTAGCTACAGAATTAATAAATAACACTATGAGCTTAGCCCTGAAAAAACTTTTGTTTCAAATGAAGCGACTAGAATATTGGAATGCTGCGGCATGTTTAATAACTTGATGGTTTAATAGTCAACTTTAGTTGCAATGACACACGATGAAACATACCAGAGTCCACCACGGCTTTTTACACCTTCAAACTTTTGGTTGCTGTCAGCTGTTAAGGGATTTTCGTTTTTTTCCAATTTTTCGTGCCAAACTTTTATTGCAAACATTTTCAACTGTGAATTCTTAGATAAAAGGTACAAAAATATATACACTTATCGCCTATAAGAATCAGAGAATTAGGTAGGTACCACAGTGATGATTACAATTGAGTTTTTGTTATCTGGTGATTTACTAATATGCGCTGGAACATAATTTTCAAGGCCTTAACCAGAGAGAAAGCTGCTTAGGTATAAAAACACTTAGTATTACCATTGAAATCAGCTATTACTCCCTTGATGAAATCAAATTCTCTTGTAATCTTGTAATCATATATGCTTCTTTTATATCAAGTGGATAACACAAATGACCACTAATTGATTATACACTTTTTAAATTAATCATTTATTAAACATGCTGACTCAACAACTTTACTATCAATAT
>JAUZNK010098432.1:0-12033 GCA_035046665.1 Euphysa ruthae
AAAAGTTTAACTTCACTTAATTCGTTTCTGATTTCATGATCAAAAAAGTAAGGAGTTTTAAAGTTGACTAAATCATTATCATTATGTCTGTAAAACTTGATTCCTTAATTTGAGAAGGATTAAAAAAAGATTTTCAAAATCGTTTCCGCTCCTTAAATGTTAATATGTTAATATGAGTAAAGTAATTAAGATGTAATTGAGAAAACGCGTAAAGAAGAAAAATGTAATATGATTATAAAAGATTAAATGAGAATACTCAATGCTTATGTTATGCACTAAAGACTTGCTTCAATATTATAAGGTAATTGTTTACCGTCTCTCACAGGACCGACGGGGTGAAGTTTGTCAACTTCTCTGTGAATTTCTTCAACATGAAGACTCACGCTTTCACTGAGTATTGGCAATATGTTTTTTTGTTGCTCCATACTCAAACTATCAACAATAAGGCACGACCTTCGTGAATATTGTTGAAGTTCATCAATTTTTTTGTTTAGAACTTCATTAACATGAATTGACACATGTCTGGCTTGCTCACAGCTCATGAAACGAGTTTCAAGATCGTTTATTTTTTTTATTAATTTGTCTATTTGGTTTTGTTGCTCTTCAATCTTTTTTTGTTGTTGTTTAAACCTTGATCGTTGGAAGGGGCGGGCATCTTGCAAGTTGTGTTTATTTCGTAGGAGTTTTATCCGGTTTTTTTTACTTTTGATAAGCGATTAGAAAGATAATGGTGGATATTTGAGGTTTGAATGTTGAAAACTTTTTCTTTGCGGATGATGATTTTAAAGCGCCATGTTAGTTCGAAAGCCGGCAACCGAAAAAGGTTAAAATAACTAAAATACTTAAAATGTTTAATATAACTTAAAATAACTTAAAATACCATCAGGTTTGCATTAAATCATTCTGGTCTGTAAAATACACTAGACAGGTGGCAATTTCTATAAATAATTTCTTTTTGGCAAGATAGGTCACTGATGAAAATTTCAGGTCCATATATTTATTAAAAGAAAAGATTTTTTTAAATTTATTGCCCAAAAGTGAAAATAAAGGCCTCTTAATTTAAAATTTAAAAAAAAATTATAATTTACATATAATTTATAATAAAAAAAAAGTAAAGATACCAAAACTTACAATACTCATAGTTTCAAAGTCAATAAACTATCAATAAACCAAAATTGTACGAAAAATGGTAAAAATGCAAGAAAATATCAGTGCGTCACTAAATGGAATAAATCCATCACTGAAAAAAATAGTATTCTTAAGTTCAAATATACAAACTCTCTTAATTTCAAAAATATTTTTGGGTTAGATAGAAATCAATTTAAAAGAATTATTTATCAACTTATATATAATAAATTAGTTCCAACTGACGTCCTTTTAATGGCTTGTTTTTAATTAAATAAGTACTTAATAATAAAATCGGTAGTTGCTCCTTCCTCTTGGTATATGAATGACTCCCTCAGAATTAACCTAATGTTAAGTTAACAACTATCCTACAAAAGCTTCTTGTAATTTATTCTACATTATTTTTCTACATTGGATTTTTTATTTAGTTATTTTGGAAAATATACTTATTTTATCTTATCTTACTTTCCCAGAACTGACAGGATTTATTTACCGCCAGACAAAATTAATAAATTGTCAAACATTTTGTAATGGCGGCTAAATAACAAGTACATTGTATCACTCCTTCAGCTTGTGTATACTAATGATTTATTTCTTAAAAAAATTACCACTCAACTGAGTAGTGACAAAAAGCAATATAAGTCCATACCTGCTAGGTTGCCTCATTTTATCTCGAATTTTACAAGTTCCTACTAGACAACATGTGAATTATGTAAATATTGGTTTTTAAAAGTTTTATGATGCGAAATGGCTAATTTTGTTAGTTTGAATATCATTTCTGCAGTTACCAGCAATTGGATAGAAAGCTTTGTTTGTTCTGATAGTGTTATCTTGGTTGCCCCACATATGTTGATGCCCAAATATTGAGCAATTTTGTCATAGTTTTGTGCAATTTTGCTAACAAAAATAAATGAAGGCCCTTCTGTTAACAAAATTCCGTGCAGCTTGGTAAGTGGAATGAGTTTCGTTTTCGCGTCCAAAGAGTGTTAAACAATGTGTTATTGTCGAGATTTTTGAGTTTACATTGTTAATGTTTCTTATGTTAATGTACAGTAAATGTACAATAATAGAAATAAGCTTCTTGGTTGACAGTATTGAAATTGATTTTGATTTGGGTTAGATCTGTTAGAAGAACAGTTTATACAAAAAAAAAAAAAAAAAAAATGATTATATGTTATATCGTATACAATACATATAGTGAAATAAAAAAATAATGTTTTTAATTAAAAACATGTTTCAATCTAAAATGAATTTAAATTTAATCAACTTTTCATAAAAGCTATGTTTGAAGACACGAAATCAAATACTAAAACAATAGATGTTTAAGATCATTCAACTGGAATGTTTATGATTCTTTTGTTTAACGTTTAAACAAAAATTCTCTGTGGACAATATTGAAGTTCAGTTTGATTTCGTTTTGATTGAGTAACTATTAACAAATATATCATATTTATAGTATATATTGAATTAATATCTTCTATTCAAATATTATTAATAAAAAAATGGGAAGACGAAACGAAATATGAAAAAATTGACACGAATTTTCTGTGGAGTCAGCAAAAAAAAATTCCTTAGTATGGAGAATTTGTTGCGTTAATGCCAAATTAGCTCCAGCTGCAAACCTCGCTACGCTCACATTTTTGTGTTCGCAAAAAGGAAATGATTTTAATACTGTTTGATATAATTCATGCAAAACAAGTCTCAGCTTACTTAGTAGAGGCTGACTTTAAAGCCACGATCTAAGCTTTCACAAGAATGCTATTGATAATTGCTATGAAGTACATCAATACAAGCCAATGTTTAATATGGTATATGGTAATTGATGATAGAAGAAAACAACAGAATTCAACAAACAAAAAAATTTTATTAAGCTACCAGTCAATAATATACAATAAAGAAGTCAAAATAAATTTTCTGTCGACAGTATTGAAAATAGTTTTTATTTGGTTTTGATCTACTCGAAGAATTACTCATACGAGAAAATAAATTTTAATTTACTGCTCATAAAACACACGCCTTTGTTTAAAGATATGAAATTCAATATTAAAAAATAGATGTATTAGACAATTCGAATGGAATGTTTATGATTGTTTTGTTTAACGTTTGAATAAAATTAAAATATTTTTTAAGTGTGGCGCGTAGTGCCGCATAAAATAAAGTTTAGATTCTATGCTATAAAATCTGCAATGATTTATGGTGCAAACGTGCTTCGGAAAGAGTTTTTACTAAAAGGGCCGCTAGTATAAATTAATTTTGAACAAAAAAGGGGAAAGTAGATAATTCAAACGCAACTTATAACGATCTCTCATTTTATTTCGATACATGATCTATTTATCGATTATCGTAGTATCGATTGTTTCCATGAGATGACTGTCCTAAAAATAATACAGTGTATCTTTAATATAATCTTGAAGAATAGAATCGTGAGGCACTTTTCCTAACACGGTTTTTAAGTCTTAGTAGTACTTTTTCTCTTTGAATGAATCACGATTTTGGTATCTTCTTTCGATAGTCCTTTTGTCTCAAGTTGTTGCCTGAGATAAGGAAGGCCGCTAATCCCAGATTAACTGACAGTATAAGAGGATGGGAGTTGGAAACGCTGGCCTGGCCAATAAGACGCAATCAGTATTGCCTTTTCTACCCTTTGCGTTTGAATTTTCTTCAAAACACGACCGATTAGGTAAAACGGGGTGGAAATGTAAGGAAAGAGAACACCACAGCCCTGATACAGAGCGTTTGATGCTTTGCAAAAGGGGTTTGGATTGAATCTCATATAATTGCCCGAATTTTTCAAATTTCAGGTCGCAAAGCAGTCCATTTTTGGCTCCCCAAAGATTTTTTTTTCTAATAAAACTGTTTGTTTAACAGTTCCCATTTGCTTGAGTTTGGTTTTTGCCATGATCTCCAGTCTGCTCTGGTGTTTAGAGCTGACGGCATCCACGACGCTGTGATTGTTATCCGTTGGTTGAATGCAAATACTTTTAGTTATTTGTAATATAGTTTGATCGTTGGTTCCCCCATCTTTATCAAATAATACAAGGCTGTGGTGCTGGTATGGATTGAGTTAACTTCCCAGTCCATAGTAAAGATTTTGATTGCCATATCCCCGGCCAAATGTTCCAACTCGTTCATTTGGTATACTGACTTTTCTTTTTGAAACCACACTTCTCCTCTCGAAGGACTCCCTTCTATTACAGTTCCTCATCCGTGATGGGAAGCTGTATCGAATTAAATGAACGATTCTGGATTCCCTAAATGTATGCTCTGACTCCGTATTAAATTTAGATTGTTGATCCACCACTTTAGCTCCAATTTGGAATCTTTTTAAAGGGGGATTAACTGCTCGTAACTTAGGCCCCGTTTTTGTGCTTGTATTAGATCTTATTGCAGGAATCCCCCTTGCAGTGTGGCAACCGACCTTTTTAGTTGCTTTTCATAAAATTTTTCAATCGCTCTAGCTAAATTTTAGTAGATTTCTTCCATGGTGTTTTTTTGGAATTTGGTAAAGTGATTGTCAATCTGGTTGTATTTACTATCATTTATAAAACTTCGATTCTCTGAGTTGGTGCCAGGACTGGTTTTCCCAAATTTATTGTAAACTCCTGATGAGTTAGCAGGTATAAATGAGAATTCCGGCCTGTTAGAGATTCCTCTCTAGTTCTCCCTGTTAAGAGAATGTCGTCTAGGTAAATTATTAGAATGAACATCAAACTTTTCGGTAGAGTCACTGAGACTTTTACAAGTTTTGTGAAAATCCTTTATCCTGGACCCACCCCAAAGACCAACACTAATATTCCGTAGAGTTTCTGTCTCTATTTGGTCCTTTGATATCTCATCGAGGAGTGGTGGATTGGAACGTGCCAATATACTTTTTTAAAATCTACTTTTAATAGAATATCTCCATTTGAATAAGTTCTTTCACATTTTTCATTCCATCTATTTTGAAATGGTGTTTAGGAAGGTATTTGTTCAGGTTTTTCAGGTTAATTATGGGTTGATATTTTTTTTTCTTTCTTGGTTAGGAAAAATATTTTAGATAAAAACTAATCCTATTGAGGTTGAACCTCTAGGATCACCCCTTCGTTATCATTGATTTGATCTCTAGTTCCAATAGTGTCTTTTCCTTTTCGGACATATTGAAGTTTATTGGTTAGTTCCTCTGTGGAATAATACTGCTCCTTAGTAGCAATTTAGACCCTTTCACTATTTCCAGAATAGCTGGATCCCCTCTCAAGATTCTCCAGTTTTTTAAGAAAAAGAAAAAGCGAAGTTTCCTTGCGCTTGGTTCCATTTTTTTTGAAAAATTTGAGAACATTTAATTCAGATTGGGGTGAAAAGATTTCAGATTTTCTGATTTTGTGAAATTTCTTAACCATTTTTCCCCTTAACAGACTTCCACGTTGCTGAAACCTGGCCTCACCTGTGGCTTGTGATGGTCCCTAATAGTTAGGATGTGACAAAAAGAGCTGTTTTTTTATGTTTTGCTGGTGCTTTTCTTTTGCTAAACACCTTTTAAGCTAAATATTGAGTTTTTGTTTTTGTTTGTAAGTTTTTGTAAAAAACCTCTCCAAACAACAACTCTTTTTGCTCATTTTTGGAAGCTGTATTTGCTCTCAGTTGAGATTTTGCTGATTTAACATTGCTTATTGTTCTGAGAATAGCTACTTGCTTATCGTAAGCGATATCGTTGGTTGCCTGTCTAAGTAATACAATCGATGAATTTATATTATTAATACATGCTTTATGATCTGTGTCCTCCTAATACGCTTCATCAAAGAAAAGTCTTTCCATACTTTCCTGAGGGGAGCCATGATTTTAAACAAGTTTTGATAGATATTTAAGAGTTTATTGTTCAGGCTTACAAAATTCTTTTTCTAAAAATGCTTTAATACAAGGGTGCAGCTTTGCAAGCATGTTTATGTTTGAAGGTGGCGAATTTCTAAGAATTGATCCAAGTCTCTTTCCTTCATGTGCTTGTTACAATTGTCATTGAAAAATTTGGACATCTCCTCTGGCAAAATTCAAGTATTTTCAATGTCCTTTAGGTCAGGAAGAAAAAACCTTTTAGAGGGTTAATTATCGTCATTAACACGATGTTTTCAAGAAAATTTTGCTGACACCTTGGTCATCAAAAATATCGTTTTTTTTCGAATTCCTCGTCATTATTTCGCACAAAATTCATGTTATCCCTCTCCAAATCATTTAACTGTTCTTCGGATACCGGATTCATGTCCCTTTCGCTCATAATTTGTTTGATAATATTCATCTTTAAGAGGTAGGGAAAGCTCGTTCCTGGGGTCTATTTAGAACAAGTCAAGAAGCATACACTCATAAGTTCTTTCAGTTATTTTAGCATAAAATTCTCTGTAGACCTTGTTCATTTCAATTTGGTTTTTAGTAACTAACAACAAAATATCATATCTATTTTTTCGGTTGAATTATACTCTACTGTTCAAATATTAATAATAAAGAAATAGGAAGACGAGACAAAATAAGAAAAGATATGAATTTAGATACGAAGTTCTTGGAAAAGTAATCTCAAAACGTAAAATATGCTAAGTCTTAAAATTTTGCAGTTTTAAACCTTTTAAGTAGTTAAATGTCCTGAAATAAAAAAAATTTGTGAATATTTTTTATTTTGAAACATTTAGTACTTTTTTTTAAAGCTCAAAATTTAAGCTCAATTTCTGAATTTATGGACCCAAAAAAAAAAAAATGTTTAATAATTTTTATTAATAGTTTTGTTGTCTCATAAGCATATTAAATAGGTTTACTAAAAGGAACAACTTTTCAAAATTTTATGTTAATTTAACAAATATAGTTCCTGCAATCATTTTCAGAAAATATTAAATTAAAAATAGAGAAAAATGCAAATAAAGTTTTATATACCGAATATATAAAAAACATTAACAAATAAATACATGTTAAAATTCATTTTTTCATATACTGTTTTCCCTCTTCATCATTGTGTTTATCATCAAACCTTATCCTAGTTACTTTAAGATTATTTCTTTGTTTTTTAAACATTTCAGATGATTTTTCATTGATTTGCTTTGATAGCGATAGTTGTTATATTTAACGTGAGGAAGCAACAAATTGCTGTGACAATATTTACAGATGGGACTTACGAACCGTGTCTTGAAATACATAGAATGCCCATTTGCGCCTACTAAATTCGCTCAAATAAACAAGCCAAACAATTTGAGTTTGCGTTGCATTACGCAATGACTTTTGCTCAGAAACTCAGAGATAGCATGGAAATAAATTTCGGCAGAGGTTGGAGTCGAACTCGTAACCTTTCGTTCTATAGTCATACGTCCTACCACTGTGCCAACTCAGCTATATTTATAGAATCAAATCTTTGTTTTACAAACAGCACATCAGTCTTTTGGACAACGTATTTGGGAAAATGTGCTGGAATAACTCCTAAACTGTGAAAAACACCTATTATCTGGTAAATTCACCATCATTGAACTATATGGCAGCAGATGCAACATTAATTTCAAGTTTTGACCTTCCCGCATACACACTTTTGAGGTATTTTGTCCAAAGCACATTGACTGGTTCGTTTGCATACTACGTTTTCCTGTCAAAATATCTTTCTAAAAACCTATCAGCACCATGATCTTAGTGTGGAAAATTAACCTTGATTATATCACTGACAGCTTCTGGAATTTTTATCCTCTTTTTACCATTGGAAGTTTGATTAATTTTCTTCCGTTGAAATTTACACGATGAATCGCTAGCGCAGGGAAAATAGCTATGGTGCTTTCCGAACAGTGATGAATTAGTCCTTCCATCGGTTTATTTTCGGCTTTTACGATCTCACTAGGCTTAGCTTAGCTTACATAGTATAAAAACACTGTTATATGTTGTAAACCTACCTGTATACGTAAATAAATACAGCTTTAAACTAGTATTTTTGACTAGCACATCTTTTTTTACTGTAAATATATATTCTATATAAATTTATATATGAATATATTCTATTCTTAGGAAAAAAAAAAAAAAAAAAACACAAAGATTTTCATTTTTATTTTGCTCTATTTTTGCAAAACCAAAAAATTTCGCTGACACCGCAGAAATTTTGTGTTGATTTTTGAGGTGAAATTCGTGCCTAAAAATTGGAAAAATATCGATTTTCAAAATTTGCATGATTTTAAGCCTTAACTAATGTAGATTCCAAAAATTTCTATATATAAAAAAATATTGGAAACTTTTAAAAAAAGCGTTATTTCAGCAGGGGTGACTGTTTTTACCCTGATGACGCCCATAGCAACGGCTTATTGAAGTGTAATTTACTGCGAAAGCAAAAGAGAGTGAGCATAGAGAGCTTTGCAACTGGAGCTCATTTGGCATTAACGCAAAAAATTCTCTATAGTAGGGTAGATTTTTTTTTGCAGACTCCAACAGAAAATTCGCGATAATTTTTAAGACGGAATTTGAGGCAAATTCTTGCCTATTCTTTCATATTTTGTTTCGTCTTCTCATTTTTTTATTAATTATATTTGAACAGTAGAAAATAATTCAACCAAGACGATATATTTGATATATTTGTTGTTAGTTACCAAATCAAAACCAAATCAGAGAATTTTGTTTAAACATTAAACAAAATAACCACAAACATTCCATTCGAATGATCCTAAACGTATTTTGTTTTAATATTCAATGCTTTCTCTTTAAACTGTTTTATGAACAGTAAGTTAAATTGAAACTTATTTTGAATTGGAATATTCTTCTAATTAATTTCATAATTCATAACTCTCCCTATTCGGTTGCACCGCCCTTTTTGCTCTAATTTTCATTAGAAATAGTTTTTTGTTGCGCAGCTTCACATTCTTTTTCGCCTCGCGTCATCCTTTTTTTGCTCCATAAATCCGATAAAATCGCATTACAATTTCCACTGTTTTAATGTTATGTTCTGTCATAACAGCTTTTTGAACCAAATCCATTGGCCTTTTGCTTCACAATTTTGACCCCCATGATGAAAATATGAAATACATGAGCTTTTATGCCATTAACAAAAGTATTATAATTTCTAACATCGCATTTATCACAGTTGCCTTGTGTGCAACAAACCTTACGTTTACCGTTGTTTGTAAACGTTTTTAGCTTTTTCATATTGAATTATTAAAGCACAATCTATGCTAGGGCAAATAAATGGTCTTGAGCAGTTTTGATAGCCCACTGTCTTATAATCAGTCCATGTGGTTCTACTATCCTTTTTTCAGGGTTTGCCATCTTTCAACTTTTCCAATAATTTACTCCAAGTGTTTGATTTAATTTCGACATTGCATTAATGACATAGGTCATCAGAGAGATTTTTAAACGTTTATTTTCCTGAAGCAGGAGTAGTTTCCTCCCCAAAATATTCACTTGAGATTTCGCATGGCGTATCTGAAGCATCAGAGTGTTCTAGAACTGCAGTTGAGTGCAGGCCTGGGACAACGTTTTATAAGAGAACTAATTATTATCTGCTGTTCCAATGAATGGCTATCAAGGAATATTTTTCAACAAACGACATGATACTGAACTTCATTTGCTTCTATCTTCAGGTAAATCTGTACACTAAATCTGATTCTGTGAAATAATAGTCGATGTTGTTAAAAACCTCAAACTGGAGTGACTTCATTAGTTCCATCTTTGAAGGGGTTGCTCTAAGACCACTGTGCTTTATGCATTTGAGTACAGCATAAACTCAACAATGGCCATCAACTCGCAACTTTATAAGTTTTAAAGTAGAGTGTGGATACATAATATAAAAATAAATAAATAAAAACTTTAGAAAATAGGAAGCATTGTTAAGTAGGAGTTTACGCCTTCCAAAATATGTTGACAACTTAATAACTTAACAGTGAAGAATGTCTGAACACTGTTAAAGCTATTTATTTAATTTACAAACATTGTTATATAGGGATATCGTTATAATATATAAAATAATTACCAATTTATTAAAATAAGAAATCTAAAAAGGCATCATAAACTGTTCATTTCCCCACACAAGGCAAATTCTCGCATTTGAAAACATTGTAATAAACGTCCTCTTCCCTAAAAGTAGAAAAATTTATTAAACCCCCGGCGTCTAATCCAAGCAATACGGTAAAAATGAAAGTTTTAAATTTCTGTTAGCTGTACTGACCGGCAAAAATTAGCTATTAACAAACGAAGTTGACTAAATGTGCTGAGTAAGTGGATGCACCTTCTTTTTTAAGACATGATTCAGGACTATTTGATATAACAACAGGGTTGTATTTCGTGTCTTCACTGTTAAAATTAAAAGTAAACGTAAAAAGTAAACTTCTTGCGAGTATTTGCAATTCAAAACGTACTTCATAGCTTCATCAATTTAAGTGGTAACTGAAGAGAATAAAACCACAACTAAAAATTTGATTTTTGTCTTGAAAGGTAACACTTTTATCTCGGTGGTTAAGATTTGTAGGTCGTGAAAATTAATGCATAATATATAATAATACATAATAATAAATTAATACATTTTAGAAATATTTACAATTCAAGATTTGATTCGTATACTGTATTTTCAGTGACGCCAAAAAATGAATTTTCTAAAATAAAGTATGATATTAATTAAGCATGTCTGACTTATATACGCAGGAAATGTTTGCGTAGGAACTTTTCAGTTTTATCATGTAAAATTTTTTTGAGAAATTAAGAAAAAAATCTATTCGATGCCATTAATCCATTGTTTTAGCGTGGGGTCAACATATAGTTTTATGAGCTAATTTATGACAGAAAGGCCCACGGGTTTAATTTTGGTGTACTTAGAGCTCCCATTTGAGCTTAAGTTAAAGAAAATCATTTGTTTTCAACCTGCACCTCCGTGACAGAAACCAAAGACTTAACCATCCAGTCAGACAACCATGAAAAAACAAATATGTCGGTTAATAACAAATATAAAATTATAACGTTACTTATTGCTAAACTTGCAGATCACTTTTCGATCAATCCACATCACTTTTAAAGTTACAGGAACTGTTTATTGTTTTGCATAAATTAAATTACGCGAATATTTTTAATTTAATAACTGGCATAATAGCACGATAACCAAGCAAATTATCTCAAAATATAATGAGAAAAAAATTGAAGAAACTGGAACAAAATATCAGATGCTGATGGTACAAGCACATGCGCACAGATATTTGGTGGAAAAATGTTCTATTAGGTATTACACCTGAATAATGCTGGAAAAAGTCTTTTAGAATGACCAGAAATTTATTTCTTAAAATTTTAAACGAAATAAGTATCCATATATCACCAAACTGATTGATACAGAGACTTGTGTGTGATGTATAACGGGACCACAATGGAAACATTGTTGTGACAGACAATTTTTGTCCCTATCCTTGCTACGATTTGTTTTTGTCTTAAATTTTTTTTTTTTTTTTTTTCTGTTATCTTGTAATTTTCATAGCTAATGTGTATTTGTTTGTGGCAGAATAAATACTTACTTGCTTGAAACTTGCTTGTTTCTGTAGTCATTTTTGAGGAGTGCTAATTCAAATTATATGTTGATCCAAATTATATATGTTTACGAATCTGAAGCTAAATTTAGCAATGTCGCAAGCTGTACAAATAAAGCGACCAACAGAAAATTCAAACGAATATTTTTGTTATAAACAAGATTTTTTGTTTGATTATACAAGCTGTATGTGATTACAGGAGATATTTTATTGACGTGGAATGCATGTGGCCTGGAAGCGTCCATGATGCAAAAGTATTTTCAAACTCTGACATCAATAAAAAATTAGGAAATGCAGAAGTATTTGGTAATTATCAAAGGATATTAGATGATTGTCCAAAAGTCACTAATTATGATCTTAAAGCAACTTGAAGTTAAAAACTCTTCTGTAAAGTTACGTTGCAGTCAAAAGGGAATTTCAAAAGAAAAAT
>JAUZNK010098443.1:0-12033 GCA_035046665.1 Euphysa ruthae
TGTGTATGTATGTGTGTGTATGTGTGTGCATGGCCTAATCTTAAAGAAAGCATAGAAATAAAATTACCCTAAAATCAAATTTTCAAACCCAATAGACAATTTCAGACCAGATTCGAATAAATAAGCAACAAATGATAATTTTTTCAACCTCATGTTGGGCACCAATTTAGAATCTGATACGGATTTTTAGCAAAGATAATCAAACTCTATGAAAATTAGTGTTTCTACAATAAAAATGTTAAATAAGGTATGCCAAACGAAGCATTAGAAGCAACATTTAGCATAAATTTAAAAGAAGCATTTCACATTTTAAAATATTCCATGCAATGAATATATCTGATATTTTCTGATATTTAATGACTTTAGTCTTAAAAATTTCAATATTAATTTTAAAATGAAATTTTGATTTTAAAGTGAAATTTTAATTTTAAAATGGCGAATAAAAACTTTTTTTAGTCTACAAAATTTGTTAATTTCAATCCTGCAAAAGAATTTTTACTTGTTATATTTAAATCTCACAAAATTTAATCCTCTTAAAGCAGTAATCAAAACTTATTTTCTAGCCAGACCTTGCTGCTAACGAAACTGCCATGCTACAGAAAGTTACCTTGCTCAGCTTAATGGAGGTAGTTAGTTCTTAATATTTATAAATTTCTTTGTCTTTATATTCATGAGCATATTTGATTTATAAAGTCCTTTCCTCTATAAAAATGTTGTCTATTTGTGCTGCTTCTATCAGAGTGATGGGAAAATAAATAGATGATATAGAATTTACTTTTTTATTAACTTCATTCTAGCTTACTTTCAAAAACAAGTCCAATGAAAGAAGTTTTCCATTCTCTGTTATATCACAGGAATCACAGCTACCACCTGATCAGGTAGTGTTGTTTGTATTGATCTCGTTAAATTGCTCTGCAATGTATCAAAGTCATGCAAAAAGGGTTTATGTCCCAGTATTTACATAAAATTCCGAGTTTATTCCATAGATGCTAGAGCTTTTTCTGTATGAATTTGATTTTAGATCAAGTTTACTGATTAAATTTTGGTATGAGATGATCTCAGCTTCAAATTGAAACATTGCAGCAAATAACACACAAATGTTTATTAAAAGCAACTGGCAAGCGTATCGTTTTTTTGTGAAATTTTTGGAGAAAAAATAGCCTCAAATATATTTAAACCCCAGAATCGCATTCAGCTTTTTAATTTTTTTTTTTCTTTATTTTGAAAAACTTGGTGTCTATTAAACCAAATGCTTGGTAAAAATTTTATATCGTTAAATTATTGGTAAATTCATTATTCGAACTTAACTGACTTTTTATAACCTGCTCATGAGGCTTTTAAAATGTAAAATGTAACTCTGTAATTTTTATTGACTAGGTGGAATTATTGGCAATGAAAGCATTGTCTCTTGGTTTAATAAAAGGTATATCTACTTTTATATATTCAAAAATATTATTCTTGTGATCATGTATGAATCTGTTTTGGAAAGATAGGTTTTCACATTGAAACAATAGCCAGCATATAGATATATAGAACGATGTATGAGTGGAAATATTTCATCAAATTGATTGGTTAACTCTCTTTAAACAAAATATTTTAATAAATTTTTTTATAATTATCATTAAAAATGCAATAACATAAAATTATATAATAAGAAATCGCATGTGTATTTTTAGATGTGTGTCATTGATGGAAATTTATTTATAACAGTTTTTATATATCAAATTTCACTTTCCCAACTTTGTGAAGGGATATATTCTGCATAAAAAAATCATTATTTGTGGAAAAATAGATTTTATTCTTTTTTTCTAAGAGGGTGTAAATTGTTTCGTAGTAAAATGACTAAACAGATAAAATTATTGTTCAAAAAATTGAATGCCGCATCATTGCTTTGAAAATTTAAAGGTTCACTTTTATTGTTTTATTTCAGCAAACTTCAGACTAATGTCAAAGTTAAGGTAATAAAAATCATCCGTTGGTATGTTAAGTTTGTGGGGAAAAAAATCTTTAGTCAGAGAGTGTGCAACTTAGTTTGATGAGACTGATAGTAAAAACAAATGACATTGCTGGCCTTTGAAAGTAATTTATGAATATCTGGTAGAAGGTCATTTCCTTAGATTAATGTGTTTTCTTAAAAAAAAAATAGTAGAACTTTGCCATCTACAAACAAAGTGCTTGCCTTGCTAGAAGAGAAAAAATTCTGCATATGATTTTTTAAATTTTAAAACAATGTTATTGCTCAATTTGCTTACTTAAGTTAAACTTTAAAGCTACATCAGATTCAGAAAGTCTTATAAAGTTTTAGTTACCACTAGAGAAAGATCCATGAATTTGACCAATTGGCAAAGTGCTATGGAAAATTATTATAGTCAAGTGATAACTAAAAAATTTTGTTAATGTAAATCCAACCTTCAGCAGATTGATTGAAAGTTTTTGAAGGCTAGCCAAGTGGTACAAACGATGAGATTTTTGCGTGTGTAAAATAGTTAAAGGAACAGATGCTCATAAGATGGTGTTAAACATGGACCTATATATGTTGATGCTTTTAAAACAGACTTTCATGAACTTAGTAAAGTAAATAAATTAAAAAAAAAATAAAATGATTGCTTATTCACCTATCTAAGATAATGCTGTTAATGTCTTAAAAGTACAATCAATGACAATATTCTATTGAAATCTTGCTTCGTATTTCCGCCATAAAAAAATTATGAGGAGCATGTCACTTTAGCTGAGATAAAAAAACATATTAGATAAGTGGTAGGATGCAATAGTTGAGTATGTACCGTATTTAGGCTACTTCCCAAAACCAATAAATAAATAACTAAATAAATAAATAACATTGCAAAAGCTCACAAAATTTTGGCAGACTCTGGTTTAAAGATCACAATTGAAGGATCTAAAGAGCTTTTAGATAAATCAAGTTATAATTTTTGCAAAATCGCTATCATATTTACAGGAAGACTCACTAATACTAAAGATAAGGTGGTTATTTTTAGGTAGTTCCTTGTGATAAATATGTTGCCAGGTTGATAATAAGTCTGATAGATGAATATTATTATTGTGAACAGCAGCTATTATAAGTTATTTTTTAAGAAAGCGATTTCAGTTGGCTAGCAGCTCTTCAAGGATATTTTAGAATTTTCAGGTAGCTGAACTGGCTGAAAACCGATTTAGATTTCATAAATATTTTAAAGCTAAGTGCATTGATATTGCATTGATATTCTTATATGTTTTCGAAATTTTACAGAAGGTCTAGCTTTTACTTTAGCTTTTACAATTAAATCAATTTTACCTTCGTAAACAGTCACTCCTTGATATTATATGTTATAGGAAAGGCTCTCTCTTATATGCAGTTTCGAGTGTAATTTCTCAAAAGACCCTACTTTAATCTGCAAAACGGGTGGATTAGTGTCAGGTTATCAGGTATAATGTAATTATTAGGTTGGTTACATAAGCACAATATGTTTTGGCAGCTAGAGAGGAGATCATTTATGGTTATAGTTTTTTTTAACCCATTTACCAAACGCCACTCTCGAAATATTTTCTGGGTTGCTCAGCCCTTGTAATCAGTCTAGAATGTGAGGTTATAAACATGTAAACACGGTGCTTGCCGAAAAGTAAAATTCAAGTATTATTATCACAAAAACTTGAATCTCATATGCATATCTGCTATTTAGATCTCATGAAACACTAGCAAGCAGCACAGGAGATAATTTGTATTAACACAAACAGATTACATTTTTGTCAGTTTTGAAGCATAGTTTTGCTTTATGGGTTTTTTTTTATAATAGAAAAAAATATTTCATTGTCATTATCAAAAATTGTTACCCAGTAAGCCTTTGAAAATCGTTATTCAATAGATTATGGAATTAAAAATTCAAAAAACGTATTTTTTTCACAGCTTCATTAAAATATTTACTTCATGAGAGCTAAGATCATTGTTTGAGTCAAAAAGCTGAATTTTCTTGAATCTGGCATACATAAATTCTTTTTTGGAATTTTTTAAGCATTGAGGTGTGATAGAAAAGTTCTACCATGGTTTTCTAGTTCTTTTGAAAATTATATTTCAGTTGAGGTTCTTTATCAAGCATTATTGAACTTGTCTTTTTTACCTGAATAAAATGCTGAATTCTTCCATCTTTTTTCTTAGTTTTCAATATTTTAATACTGTATGTGCATGGGCATATTAAATTTAATTCTGTAATATGAAAAAATTTGTGTCTTTTAACACTGCTTTTCCCAAATACTCATATAGATTACAGCTTCATGAAGGGAAAAATTTTTTGAATATATTATAACATGTTCAATCTAAAAAGAATAATTAATTGGCTTATTACTAACTTAAAGGTTTTAAATCCTGGAAAATTCCAACTATCATTTTGGGACTCGAAAGAGGATATATTAATAATCATTAATCAATAGCCTTTGAATGAAACCTGAAAATAAAGTGAAACTATGTCTGTCACTTTACAATCTAATTTTAAAAGACATTTTCCTATTAAATGAACGAGTTTCTCTTGGTTTGAGTCAGGTTTAGATAATGAGCTGCGTTAATCTAGTTTTGTAGATTTCTGCTGACTCAGTTAATTTAAACACAAAGGAAGTATTTTGGTCTGTAGCAATTTGTCCAATGAATAGTCCCAATTCTGCAAGAGCGACTCCATGAATTTGTTTTTCATGATCACTATAATTACCTCTAAATTGTTTTTGGTGGGCACTTCAGTACACAATTAGTGTGGTAAACTTCTTCCTAAGCCATCATGTCACCAGAACTGAGTTTACTCCAAAGGACAATATCTAGTTGCGCACTTTCTTGACGTTGCGTCTAATTTAAAAGTAGATAATTTATGAAGCGTTCCCTTTGTTTCATCACAAAAAAAAAAAAAAAAAAAAAAAAACCCTTTATTTAAAATGTTAGTAGGCGAAGAGAAACTGCTCCTCATTTTCATGGTTTCCATAGTTTTCGAAGATTCTCACGTATTTCCTTCGACTATGTCAGTGGTGGCGTTGTTATTTTTCTCGCGTTCTTTATCTAATTTTTTATTGCTGTCTCTAATTTTAAATTATTAAGCTTCTTTTTGCAAGAGTTATGAAAATTTTTTAATTAGTGGACAATCAAGCTCTTGAAAACATTTAATATTTTCGGCAATATTTTCACATGCAAGATTAGTAACCATCTCTTTTAAATAAAGCCGGACACACTAACTTTTCTATCATAATAAACTGACAGTAAAAACTCCCAATCAATTCAAGCTAATTAGATTCCACAACTAAATGTCTTTTTGCCATTACAAAATACTTTTATTTACTAGTTAAAAATAATAAGTTCTGTAATTTGCATATATCATATTAACATAGCTTTTAAAAAATGTTGCCTACTTTCTGTCTGGTTACATTATAATCCAGAAACAAGATTGAATACAGAATTAGCTTCACTCCTGATTTTTATAGATAAAGAATGTGCTATAACTTTTTTTGAGAGAATTTTAAGACGATGATTTTTTAATTTTCCTCTCAGAATCATTCTGGTCTGTGAAATACGCAAAACCGGTGTTTTGGACTTAGGTCAGAGTTTTATTTTACTACACTATATCTAAGGCATGTCTCAAAAAAAATCATACTTTTACCTTTATTAGCACAATAGCTCTGTTTGTTGACACGTTTTCCTGGACTAGTTTGACAACATTTTGATTATCAATCTCGCAAAAATAAAATTCCAAAACTCTTCTCTTCTTTTCCTTTAGTGATTTTCAGAGTGTCAGATAATATCGACAGATTAGCTTTTCCAACATTAAAAAAATGTAAATTTTTACTAAAATTTTGGCTTATTTGATTTTGATCTCAGAATTATTTTGTTTTTGCAATCTTGTAGTAGTTAAGGAAATGGTAAGATCGTTTAACAATTCTTTTTTTTCAAGTTTTGATATAAATCGTTAAAGGTATGCGCTCTAAAAGCAGTGCAGAATTTTAAACATGATCATTCAATATCAATTTTTATTTTTTTATTCTTTAGGCTCGATTGACCAAGTTAACGAAGTTGTACACGTAACGTGGGTGCAACCAAGAGTTTTAAATACCAACCAGGTATGTATACAAAGATATCAATTTTTGTAAAAAAAAATTTCTCAGTTACTCAAACTTGCCATGCTCTTGAGGGAGTACAAAATGAAACACTTACTTTGTGGAATAAAAATTTTATAAAAATAGAAAATGCTGACCTAAAGAAGAGTGAAGTCAAAAGAATAGAAAACATAGCTGGGTATGATCTATGATATAACAACTCTTAAATATAGGTTAATAAATGAATATAAAATTAATTTTATCCCTGCCAGGGATCAACTCAACTTGCACAAAATACTAATTTCATGTAATGGATTTACAGGCGTGTAGAAATCTAATCTTTAAAACAATGATGTGTGAAGTGCAGCTATATGGATAATAATTCTAAAGAAAAATTTTGTCCCTTTAAATATGATGTAAATGATGCAGCTCACAAATACAAGTTGAAAAATAAATATGCTAACCACTTTCTGCCCTAAGCCGTCAATGGAAGATTAAGTTAATGTCATGTATTTATATAATCATTTGCAATTCAGAATCTAATTTTGCTGTTAGAAATTAATTAAATGTATAAATAAATAAAAACATAATTAGACAAATCTTCAGCACTACGGTCACTTTTTTTTCCTTTTCTTTTCTTTTGTCAGTTCAAAATTGTTCTGCACAAATATTTTTTTTTATGTTTTTCTTTAAGGTTCGGACGTTACGTGACTTGCTGGCAGGTTGGGGTGAGAAAGTAAAGACTTCCGTTTTTATGGTGGAGGGACAGGTCCCAGAACTACTCGTCAATTAATAATATTCGAAGTTATTATTTTTTTTTTTTTTTGTAAAGTAGTTCATTGAAAAATACAATTATTCAATTTGATTAAATTGCCATTGTTTCACCGCAAGTAAGGATTGTTTTTCTTACCATGGTATGATTATAGCTTCTTTCAGCCACTTACCATGGTATGGTTATTGCTTCTTTCAGCTGCATTCTTCTTAGGAACTTTCGGTTGAAAAAAATTATAAAGCTGTAGGTCCGGATCCATTTGTTCCACAAAATAGAAAATATGATCTCAGTTTGATAAACATTGTTTTACCTGCTTGCTTAATTTCCGTCTTTTTTTTTAGATTGTAAAACCTTTAAATAAACTATACAAATTTAACCCTTCCTGCAACCAAAATAAAAACAGGGATTGTCTAGCGCATGTTTTCAAAAGCCTAGCATTTTTATTATGAAGTGTAAATTTTCAAGCCTATTTCTGAAACTTCATTATGTTTGGAGGAAATCGTGGAATTATGATTATAAAATATATTCAAATATCGTGCTCATTCTACCATAATAAAGAGATCTTTTCGGTCTCTCGGCTCAAGTTTTGCAACTAAATTTTAATTTTCATCGTAAAAGGAATTAAAATTTATACCAAAAAATTTTTTAACGACTTTACATGCTAAAATAATTAAGTCATGAAATTACGTACCTCTATGTCATGTTGACGGATGCAATTTTTGCATCATAAGTAGTGCATAATCTGACACTGACGCAAGTTAGTTAAAGGAAAGTTTAAGTTTCAAGCTCAAAGTAAAAATCGGTTGATTTTGATTTTTTTTTTAGTGCATGATGAGCTTTTGGGATTCTGTCCCATACTGTGCCGTTAAAATTGTCGTTTGTGTTTTACCGTGAAGGCATTTTTTCAGTTCAGATTCTTTGCTTAGATCTTCAAAGATAGGCTTTGCCTTCATGACTGTTTCTAAAGACATCCCTGGAAAAGGAGAGCATGTACTTGTATTAAGTAATTTATCCTAATTGTAATTGCGCCAACTATTCAGGCGAGTTACGGCAAATCTTGAAATATGACCGTAGCTCTGCACACATGTTCCCATACTCATAATTATCGCAATAATTTATTTGTTGTCAAAGTTTAAAAAAAAAAATAAAGAAATGCGAAAAAATTCACAACATAATGGCGATTTTTGATTTACTGGATTTACGAAAATCACGCGTGAACATAATCGCGTATTACCTAATTTTTAAAATCCTGACAAATTTTAACGGTTTAAATAAATAGTCAGCCGACTAGTTTACTCCGCCGCCGTTCGCAAAACTCGCAAAGAAAGGATCGCTTCGCACTTTTTCAAACCATGTACAGGAAGAACAAAAGCGATGTAGCAGACCTTGTTATTAATGATAATGAATCAAAGTCGGTGCATGCCACTGAGCAATCCATCAAGGATACATAATTTAATAGATATAATTGAGTAGGCACCGACTTGACTGCGGAATGATAAATTATACAGTGGACTGTCACTACCATTTCGTGCGGCAATGTTTCTATTAGTAGCATAAAACTACTCCTTTGTGTAAAGCAAGTTGATCATTTAAGCCTAATCATCTTCGTCTGGGACTGACGTACATCACTAAAATCTGCTATGATATGGTGCCCGAAAGTAGATTATAGAACAAAATTATTAGATTATTAATAGAACAACATACCTTTCCATTTTGGCCTCGTAGTTAGGCGCCTTAGACCACAGATCCACAAACCATCACGCAGTCTTGGTAAGATTAACTTCAGTTTTCCGTAATAATTTTGACTCTATATTTAGAATCTTCATCAAACTGACGTCAAACCTCCCCAATGACATTCCAACTAATTTCTACTACTCACCATATATGTTTTGTGGTTTAGTACAACAATTACTTTTCGTAGACTAACTAAGCTACAAAAAAACACAGACTATGTTGCAATAGCACTTTGCAATTCTGATTAGTTTTCAATTCTACGTGGCAAATGCCACGTAATGAGTGGCGTACCCCCTACCATTACAGCTCTTAAGAACACAAGTTTCACTGCTGGTAATAATAGATCAGGCTAACAAAGTTGCTGGTATTATTGATATAAGGATAGTAATAGCTAACCAGAGATAAAATGGAATCACCAAGTGCTTGAACGTTGCCTACTACAAGAAAATCAACATCAAAAACAACCTTTCCCAACACAAAAAAGTGAAGGACATGTGTTCGGTTGAAATTGTCATAAAGTAATACGGGATGTCTGGTGCTCGAAAAATGAATAAACTCAGAATCTCATACCCTCAAAAAATTGAAAATCACTCATACACTTAGTCTGAATAGGTACCACTTGTAACCTTAATTTTTAAAACAGATCTCTTGAAGGTAGACCACTTGGTCTCCTCTGCGAAAAGAATTTCAATTTTTTATAGATAAATTTATTTTCCTTCTACCTTTAGCATAATAGCGCACTCTGTATTTTATGGTGCAAGGTCATTTGTATATGTTTCTCTCTGACACCAGACCGCAGCTCTCTAGCAAGGAAATTATAAATTTAATTTATAGATTAAACAAAATATAGCCAAATGCTTCATGATCTAATTACCGACATACATGAACGGATTAAACGAAATTCCCACTGGCGCTATGGTTGTCTGGCCGAGCGGTTAAGACTTTTGTTTCTGATACAAGAAGGTGCAAGTTCTATCACACCTACAGACCAACGATTTCTTTACCGTAATATCAAATGGGAGCTCTAAGTACACCAGAATAAAACATTTTTTAGACCCCGTGTTAAAAATATCAATACATACAGTCCTATTTTTAAAGTACATCTCATTTGTCGACCACTCGTTCTGGCTTGACTGTTCTGTAAAACTTCGTGAAAAATTGTTTTGGGTCGATGGGTTGCACTTGAATAAAAAGGATAACCGCAAGTTGGATGAAATGAGAATGTTATATTTAACTTGGGGAACCAACAAATTGCCGAGACAGGATTTCCAGAAGGGCCCACGTGCCTGGTTTTGGAGTACTTAGAACGCCCATTTGCGCCTACCAAATTCACTCAACCAAACATCCCGGCCACCTTGATCTAGTGTTGAATTACGCAATGTGTTTTGCTCATAGAAAATAAATTTCCGTCAGAGGCGTGTGTAGTTGCTCAAATGTTACAATATATTCAACTAAAATAAAATTCTTCAAAATATGGAAATACGATTCAACAAAAAATTTTTCAAAGATTTTCCACAATTTAAGTCTGGTCTTTACTTTGTCCATTTTGGTATTTTAAGGTTGCCTCATCTAAAAATGTTTTTTCTTAGTGTACTCTAAGATCACGTGATTGGAAACAGCTTTTTTTTCTGTTTCTCTGACGCTGTCTTTCTGTGCCATTTTATGTAATAAGGAAGGGCATCAATGAAAACAAACCTGCTTTATATTTCAAAGAGAAAAATTTCAACCGATATACAGCTAGATTATTTAATAATCTAATAAATTTGATTTTTGAGATTTAACCTATATGCAAATATTCTGTTTAGTAAAATATTTAATGTTTTATAACAGAGACATTTCTTTGTGTAATTCGTAATCTGCGTTTTCAAATCACGGTATCAGTTTAGCTTTTTTGTGTATTCGTTTATATCTTAAATTTCCAGTACGTGTTAAGTAACCTAAGTTTAACCTAAGTTTTTATTACATTATTACCTTCAAAATCAAATCAAATGCATTTCACGCAATAAAGCCTAAACTAAAATTTATCGTAATATATATTAGTTCGTCAAATATAAATAACTGTGGAAAATCGTTGAATGATTTTTTGTTGAATGGTATTTCCATATCTTAAATAATTTTTTCTTTTTGTTGAATGGTATTTCCATATTTTAAAGAATATTCTTTTTGTTAAAAATTGCGACATTTGAGCAATCATATGTGGGAATCGAACTGATAACTTTCGTAGACAAATTGCGACATTTGAGCAATCATATGTGGGAATCGAACTGGTAACTTTCGTAAACAAATTGCGACATTTGAGAAATCATATGTGGGTATCGAACTGGTAACTTTCGTAAACAAATTGCGACATTTGAGCAATCATATGTGGGAATTGAACTGGTAACTTTCGTAAACAAATTGCGACATTTGAGCAATCATATGTAGGAATCGAACTGGTAACTTTCGTAAACAAAGAAAATTTTTAACATTGTTGTAGTCATCTGATTCAATCAGGGAAATGTGTTACTTCATAATGTAAATAAAATTAACGAATTAAGATTGGATAGTTTGTTTAAATACAGGTATGAGGGTGCGCGAATAAGGACATTGTTATAGAGACTAGCTGTATACACACCAAGATAAGGGTCATTGGTGCATTTAGAAATAAACCTTAAAAAAATTAAAAAGAAATTTAGGGGTCTGGGGCAATGATCCCCATACCTCTCGCATACTAACCTAGCGCTCTAAACATAAGGTAATAGTATTATAGAGATAGCTAGATTTAAATATATATTATTATTATATATTAATGGGAACTCTAAGTACACCAGAACTAAACCCGTGGGCTCTTGTATAAAAAGTAGCCAAAAGCTATTTGTTGGCCTCACGTTAAAAATACAAATACGTTAGAATACTTAAAGTAACCTAATTGTTACAGTGAAATTTAAGTTATAATATTTTTTTATAAAATAATATTTGTTATATAAGTATGAAAAATAAATTCAGCAGCCTCAGGCAAAAGGTTGGACGCAACCTGCTGAGTAGAGGTTTTATCTCAACCATCATCACGCTACGTTGTTTAAAATGTTGTAATGTGATTCATGTTTTCATTTTTTATATATTTAGGCTTAAGTTTAAATAAGGCCTAAATACATTTAGGCTTATATTTTATTGCCTTCTTTTTCTCGGCATCTCAGTGACCATAGATACAAAAAGAGTATTTTCGCATTCTGTATCATCACGCTATAGACCTTTTATATTACATGCCTCACGGAAAGTGTCAACAATTCTACCATCAACGGTGCGTAAATTTTCAAAAGAGGTACACCAACGGTGCGTAAATCTTCAAAATAGGTACACAAACGGTGTGTAAATTTTCAAAAGAGGTACACCAACGGTGCGTAAATCTTCAAAAGAGGTACACCAACGGTGCGTAAATCTTCAAAAGAGGTACACCAACGGTGCGTGAATCTTCAAAAGAGGTACAC
>JAUZNK010098454.1:0-28448 GCA_035046665.1 Euphysa ruthae
CAGGGACAGGCTTCCATATGGCGTTGCCCACACCCTCCTCATTGCCACCCACAGGTACAGAGAAGTCATCCAAATCATGAAAAGTGCTCGCTTTCCGTTTGGGGTAACTCACAACGTTACGTAACTGGCCAAACTTCTTCGCATAAGAATGAAAAAGTGGGCTTCGCCATATAATTACGCGTGGTCAGTCGGATGCTTTCTTTGGAATATTAAACTTCCGGTCAGCCAGAAGTTTATCCTGATGTATTAATTTTTCTCTACTGATTCTTAATAGAGACATTATCAATAATGAAAAACAACCAAAAATAATTTTTTCAGAGATATGGGTTCTAGGAAAATTAAGGATAGGACTTTAAAGTCCCAACAGAGTAAAAAAGCATAAAAATGTACACATTTTGTCCTCATGAAAGATAGAAAAACAGTCTTTTTTCATTTCAGCATAAAAAAATGTTACATGTACTAACTACATTTACTATGTGGCTTAGATTCAATTTTATTTTTACTGCAAATTTCACATCTTCCACGTCCACTGAAAAATTTCACCCAATGCCATCTTCGGTTTTCAAGACGAATAATTTATCCACAGAAAAATTAGTCGCTTCAAAGCATTTGGTGACGAAGTGGCGTAAGTATTGTTCAAAAGGCGGCCAACTTTGTGAGGTTTTGAAACTTTCATAATATTAAGCTTGCAAAATCAAAAGTAAAGTCGGTTTCCGTATCTTTTTCTATATACAAAAATTGATGTAGCATGGCGGATGGTAATAGGATGGCTAAATATCCCTTTTATTGATTTATTTCGATATTTATGTCGAATTTTCCAATTTTTTTGCTTTATTGTATTCTTATTATGAAGATGTTTTCATATAAATGTTTCGCTTTTCTCTTTTGTATTCTCAGGAACATATAGGTAACTGACTGGGACTTAAAGTTCGGACAAATTTTATTTTGTTATCTTTATAACTTAAAAATAGTAAAATTTGATATTGATTTAACGCATATTTTTTTGTACGTAATAATTTTTTTTCGGCTTTGAGATCAATATTTTTATTTAGCTTACTCGAAGATTTAAATAATAAGATATGTAATTGTCCTATTTCTTTGTTTTAGATTTTATGCAACAAACACAAACTTTTGTTTATGGGATTATTTGTATGCACATTTTTTATGAATGCTCAAGAATCAATTGGCGTCAGTTTTCTACCCTAACCGGTCATGGGATGAAATCACCCAAAAGCTTAATGATATAACATTAAAATCTGAGATCAACATAAAAAAATTGCCCAGGAAATAATTTTCTTGTTAATTCCAAAACTGACCTTTTTGATTTGATGCTGCTAGTTTTTCAATGAGAGTTATTTTTGATTGTTGATTTGAATTAAAAAAAAAAACTTGTCTTAAGAGCCTTAATTTGTTTATTTTCACATTGATTATTTTCAAATTTACAGCACATTAATTCTTATATTCTTCAGATAGTATTACACTAAAAAAAATTTATTATCTTTAGAAATAAAAATTTATTATGGATTTTGTCAAGGATTTGTTATTCTCTCTCCCTTTCATTAAAGGACCATATGATTATATCATGAGTTTTGAAACGCACATGGTAAGTATAATTTAATGCACATCCTTATGCATAAGAGAATGTTCTAATTCTTTTATGCAAAAGAGATTGTTTTAATTTTTTTAAGCAAAAGAGATTTTTCTAATTTTCTTTGCAGTTTAATGTCTGTTTTTTATTTCAGACTATTTTACTCAATAAAATTTAATAAAAAACTTTATTTATCAGCATTTCAAAGCAGAGGTTCTAAATTGTCTTTACCGTTTGTTATTCCTAGTAAATAGGTTTAAGCAAGTACAAAGTTATGTTTATATTTTACCTAGTTGTTAAAAGTATGAGCTATGAAAATTATTAACAATGTCTTATCCAATTTGAAATAACTGTGTTAAGTAAAACTTCATTTATGTTAGTACGTTTTTTTCAACAGCTTAAACTATCAAAAAATTGGTTTTTTCCTTGTGTTCAAAGTCTTACTGCAGGAATTAAATTTTTTTGTTAATTTTTAAAGTTTTAATTATGATCTAAAATATCCAAAACAATGTTCTTATTTTTTTGATTTTTAATGAATTTTTTTATGAAAATTTTATGTTGTGAACCTTTAAATTTAAAATATAAAAGTGTTTGTATGACATTTTAAAAAGCAAAAAAAAAAAAAAAAAAAGTTTCCTATAATTTTAATCTACTGTAAGAGAACCAATGAAAATCTTCTTAAATGCTAAAAATTACTACTCTATATACTTGTACCACTTACATACTGCTTGTACCCGGATAGCTCAGTTGTTAAGACAACTGACTCCCAATCGTAAGGTTCCGGGTTCAAATCTGGGTATCACCCACTCAGTATATGAGAACCATACGATTTGATTCAAATCGGTGGTGTAATAATTTATGGTTGTCTGGCTGAGCGGTTATTTACTGTAAGTGCAAATAGGAGCTCTAAGTAGACCAGAACCAAACCCATAAGCTCTTCTGAAACAATACCAGTTTGAAAGCTTTTTGTTGGCCCCACGTCAAAAAACAAAATCGTTGAAAATACCTTTGAATATTTATTATCTTGTAGGACTATGAAGGTCAAAGGAAAGCTGAAAGAATTTATCAAGTTATTCTTACAATATTTGGTGTGAGTAGATTTTTCATTGACTGAAAACTGTTTGTTCTCTTTACAAATTTCTTGATTTGATGTTATGATTCTTTTTACATTATATCTTCGTAATAATGGTTTTAGAATTTGAAAAAGAGGTTCAAGTTTTTTAAAAATTCTATTGTAGTTCTATTGTTTTTCTTTCCATCGCCTATACTTATATGTAAAATTGCTACTCATTTCTCAGAAGTATGTTTTGTTGACACAGTGCAGAGGAAGTGGGTTTCAAACCCATGATTAATAATAATGAATAAATTAAAAAAGATTATTTTGTTGTGATATTAGAGTTAGTTGATATTAGAGTTAGTTGATATTTTTGCTGAATATTATGAGTACACAGTATTGAAAAATATGTGTACTTAAATCTTGTTTGATTAAAATATTGTTTTTAAAAAATATTTCGGCCATAACAGACAAGCAAAAGTTATTAAAACTGAGAAATGCAGCATTTGAATCCTTTTTTAGAATTTTATTTAGGACATTTTCTTCATTACATTTCATAATTTCTAAGTTTTTAGAGAGGCAGAGATTACATTTGCATTTCGTTACATTGTATGGAGCGCATTTTTTTGCAATTTTCTATGGGATTTTTAGGATATATTTCAGGTTGTTGTTTTTAATCCTCCAAAACTCTTTTGACAATTTAGTGTTGTTTTCATATTATTGATGATTGACCGACTTTTTAAGGTTTTGATTATCTCAGCATAAAAGTTGTTGCACATGATCCTAGATACGTTTTGGAAACTAAAAGCTTGAAGTTAAAATTTAAGTTTGCTTGCAGTGAAATGATATAAAAATAATGAAACAGAATTTGAAAAGATTTTTTTCTTATTTTCGATTTTATTTCTATTACAAGAAAGCAAGTCAAATTTTGAATATAAATTCTTGGGTGCCCAAAGTTGGTAACTGACGTCAAAATATCCACTGGTTATGGAAATAGTGTTTTAAATTAAGCTTTATTTAACGCTCACATATTATTGATTTTTTCTTATTATTGTTATTTGATAGATTGTTGGTTTTTTATGGGGCTTCTATATTCAGCAGTTATCTGCAAGTGTTTATATTGTGTTGGCTGGATTTGTTCTTTCCTGTTTGGTAAGAAATTTAGCCCTTTTCAAAGTTTTTAGATTTTTAAAATTATGGTTTCTCTCTTGGAAAATATTTGTTTTTCAGAAAAGTTAAAGAAAATGTTATTATGGAATATCAAATGAATTTGACGAATCAATTATTTCAAAATTTCATAATCTGAATTGTCATTTTGTCACTTTCACTAGAAAATTGGAAGTATCTTTGTTATTACAATTTATTTTGAAGTACGATAGAAATTATTGTGAGAAATGTGATTCCCACCCGTATCTGCTTGTCAGTTTTTGCTTAATTTTCTTCAGAATCTGAATATTTTTCTGAAATTTTCTTTGAAAACAAATGATTATTAGCAGACTTTGTCATGTGGCTGTTAAAGTATGATATATATTTAGAATTATTAAAATCAGCATTATAAATCAAACCACTTTCTACATAATTATACAACTATTTATTTTGGATAAAAAAAAAATTTCTGATCTCCTCTAAGTTGTGTTTACAAAAACCCTAAAGATAGTGGACATACTATATGATTGTCTTAGTAAGAGATGAGGTGTTATATAACATGAAGCAGATGTACTAAAAAGTTTTCAAATGCCCTATTGACCTACTGTCCAGTATTTCTTAAAACCTAAACCGATATTTTCAACTCTTCCAAAAGATTTTATAATTAATAATTTTACAAAGCCAACATTTAAAACAACACAGTTCTAGCATTGTTGTAAATAATTCCTCACAAAGGAAAAATATATTCAACTGGAGAATGAAAGGAAGAATGTCCAAAAGAGGGTAGCTTTCTTGCTGGAATAAATGTTCTGGTTTACAGTGGTGTTGTTATCAATTTGAACAGGGAGCCTGCATAGGTTTGCCTCAATATTTTTTTCATATTAAAATAAAAAAAATTAAAAAAATTCTGCAATCAATTTAAATCACTTTTTGTCTATATATTCAGCGTGCATGCCATTTGGCAAAGCAGTTCTCTTGTTTGTACGATAAAGAGAAACAATTTTTTTTACTTTTCAATTCATCTTTTGTTTTATTATAGCAAACACTAGAATATCGTTTTGCATCAGGGAATTTTGGTAAAAGTACTGAAGTAAAAATAACTAGCTCTTGCAATGTATATTTTGGAGGCCATTCTAACAAAGAATTTTCTGAATTACTCAAACTATAAAGTTTAAATAAAATAAATCCATTGATCATCTTATATCATCTTAAAAGAATAGTGTTTTCTTCCAACATACCCATTTTCATAGAATATTACCCTGGTGCAACTGCACTAGGGTAATATTACCCTAGTAATAGGGTAGTATTACCCTGGTGCAACTGCACTAGGGTAATATTCTAATGAGTTTAAGAAAGATTTGTTTGCTATTTATAAGATTAAGCAGAAAAATTTTGATTTTGAAGTGTTTTGATAAATCAAAAAACTGAGAATTTCATTTACAGAAGATTGAAAAATAATTATCTATTCAAATTTCTAGGTAAAAATATTCAGCAGCTCTCCATATATCATCAGCAGCTGATCTATGTATCAGCAATTCAGCAAGGAATTATATATTTAAAGGGCAGTTTGCACACAATTATATTGCATCAAAAGTCCAAAGTGGAAATTTGATTTTATTTTACCATTCTTCTGACTATTTAGGTATTTGATGCTAAAGCAGAAAGCTAGTTAATATTTATGATGATAAAAATTATGATGCAATGAAATTACAGCAAGGAAAATTCATGCGCTTATGGTTGTAGTTTAGCAAAAACTCTTCTGTTAAAATTAAAAAAAGCATAGGTGTATAACAACACTATTGTACAGAAGAGGAGTATTTTTTTATATTGCTTGTGAGTATAACCATATTTTGATATTAAACTAAAAGTGTATACCAAATTTTTGTACTCTTCTCTCTATTTATAAAAGTCAGGTACGTTTTACCAAAACTAACAAGCTTTTTTATTACAAAAAAAAAAAAGAGATATAAAACGGATCCTTGGAAGCATTAGGGTGAATCCTACCAAAACCTCTAAACAGTTCTCCAACATGGCTCTGGACTTGTTGGTGTTCTTATAATTCTTGGAGATTAATATGAATTAATAATTTATAAATTATAATTCTTGGAATTTTCTAATAGTAATTTTACATTTTGTCAAAAATATGCATCTTCAGAAAAAATTAATTATTAAAAGCTAGTTGGATAAATATTTTCAAGATATCATTTTTGTATAGTTTCGTACGTTTTAAAAACTTTTTCAAAAGTTCTGCGTGTTTGGCGTATCCTTTTTTGCTAAAAAATGTGAGATTTTTGATAACCTTTTCTTTTTAAGGAATATTATCAAATGACAGCAATAGGAAATAAATAAAATTAAAGCAATTTTAGTTTAGTTTAGTTTAGTTTTTTTTTTTACAATAAAATCCAAAAAAAATCATTATAAATGAGCGAGCTTATAGCTTTAGAATACCAAATACATTTAGACCAATTACATTGATCGATAAGTATCTAGTTATTTTAAGTGGCAGGATTTTCTTTTTTCAGATCTCCAAGGAAAATTTTTGTGAGGTGGGTAAACCCAAAATTGGGCCTAAAATTACCCTATATATTTCATAAAAAACTCTTAAAATTTTTTCAGGTGCTAAGTAGCATGGTTTTGACGATGATAGGCATTTTATTCAAACTATTATTAAATTAGGTAGTAAAACATAAATTTATCATTTGACCTCTATTTGCTAATTTCAAGACCTTTTTTTTTTTTAACTCAAAAGTATGTTTTAAAAAATTTTCTTAGAAACACCTCTTGTTAAATTTATTTAAATATTGCATGCTTTAGTTAAACACAGCGTTGTTCAATAATTGTTCTTTAAAAATGATACTTGGAATACATTTAAGTTTGCTTAACTTTTTGAAAAGAAACATGAAAGTTCTAAGTCATAGCAGGTATTTTTGAAAAAGAAACTTTTTTTACCTAATTAGCCAAAAAAAAAGTAGCTCAAAAGCTTTATTCAAATTTTTTTATGTCCATTTGAAGTGAAATATTTGGAACGAGGAAATAACTAGTGCTTCTTACATGAAATGGGGTAAACTAAATAAAAAATAAACAATTTTTGATTTTTAATACCTTCATGCCATTTTCTACATAAAGAAGGTATGATTTAAAAAAATGTTATATCTAAAGTCATTATGAAAACACATAACATAACACATACGCATACACATAACATAACACATACATAACATGGAAAAAAGGGGATGTGTGAACCCATATTATGGCACCCCGTGACCACGTTGGGTATTGAAAAAATTCCCTAAAAGTTGATATCAAATAATTTTTTTTTTGTAAATAGTTGGATACTTGGGGTCAAATGGTCCTTAAAATGTACCCTTTTGACAAACAGGATCACAAAACAGAAGTCTACCCAAACCTGCCCTTAAAAAGAAAAGTTTTTGAGGTATGCTAACATTTTGACCAAAATTGCGAAGTTTCAATTTTTATCAATTTTAAGAACTTTTAAGGCAGAAAACTTGCATGAATCATGTTTAACTAGGAATTACATGAGTTATGCTTGAGAAATGATCCATCTTCAATGGAATTGAAGATGGATCATTTCTGATTGCTAGGGTCCTTGGAGCCCAAAATGTGGAAAATGGATAAAAAAGAGAGCAAAAATTGAAAATATTGTTTTTTATACACAAATGAATATCAGTGACACAAAAATGTACCAAGTACATTGAATATAAGAGTCACAATTGATTGTCACAACTGAAATAGACTGAAAGTTTCACCAGACATGCTAAAATATATTTGGAATATGGAACTAAAAATTATGAAAATTACTAAATACAGCATGAGTTAAACTTTGCTCATTCATTCTCCCACAAATTGCCAAATCAAATATCCCAGTAAAAATATCAAGGGTATTGGAGCATTGCCTTTCTCTTGATGCAGGGTCTGATTTATATGCCCAGATACGCTCTTTCCAAATCTCACCAAAATATTCAGCATATGTGGTAATGGGTTTACCTTCTGTCATCATAAACAACAATTTTTGAAAATATTGTTAGAATTGCTTCTATTATGCTCCAAGCAAGCCCTCAACCATTATCTGTTTTTGCAAAGATATGCTGAAAAACATATTTTAAGCCCCAAATAGCCAAATAAGGTAATTTGGGCCCAGACCCCCAAAAAATTAAAAGTTTCAAAACTTTTCAATTTTGTTAGATGAGGGGCTTGATATTTATATTCCGCTATATACAACCCTATATTACGTTTCAAACAAGCCATCAACCTCTATATTACGTTATAAAATCCCTATATTACATTTCAAACAAGCCCTTAACCACTATAGGATAACCATTTTTCCTAAGGTTTTCGATTTTTTTCCAATAATTGCCATTCTGGGAACACGCCCATAGCAACATCAAGAGAATATTTTGACGGCTTATTTGTTACCATCTGCTAAAAATTATATATGATTATTTATATCTAGAAATCCAGATGAGCTGTTTTTTAGTTGTTATTCTTATTATTTAATTTGTTTTCATTTTTAGATTGTTCTCCCACCTTGGCCATTTTTCAGACGAAATGCACTTAACTGGCAGCCAGACACAGGTGTTAAAATGTCTGTTAAAGTTTCGAAGAAAGTTGACAATAAACATAAAAAGAAATGAAATATGTATAAGTTATTTAAATAATAAATAATTAAATTAAAATCTGAAGTTTATCATTTATCTAATTTTTACCTTTTTTTATGATTGTCACAGCAATTTTTTTTCTCACATTAAGTTACATTTATAAAAGTATATACTCTACGTATTTTGTTATGGCCTTTTTTCTGTAGAAAATTATAGAAAGATATAAATTGATGAATTTTTGTAAATGAAATAAAATTGAATGAGTTGTTGTTTGTTTGTCATAAATCATTGGACTCAATCAAGGTCTATTGATGGTTATAGACTCCACTTATACTTCAATAAATATTCCGACCTTTGTAAATTTAGCATATTAAGGCAGGATCGAAATGGAAGTATTTTTTATACTTGCAAGCTCTTTATTTGATAGCATCTTTTAAATTTTAGTGGATTTTGTCATTGTAAAATAAATTTCTCTAGAGTTCCAAGTTCAATTATTAGAAAAAAAAATATATATTTATCATGTACAGATACCCTCCAGCAACATAAGGATCAAAAATTCAAGTCAATTTTAAGGGAAGTCATTTAGAGCTTAAAGATAAGATATTGGTGCCTAAGGACGTAGATAGATTATTTTTTTCTCACGTTCATAGCTGATGGCAGATTGATTGAAAACAAAAGCACAAATGTTTGTTTAGAAATTATTTATCGTCTCTAGTTGGCAATGTGATATTTAGAGTAGAATAAGTGATATGTTTTTTGCTTATCATTTCAAAATCAATAAGATTTTTTTTTGTAGCAGAAAATACCTGAATTTAAGCCCATTATTAATAATTTAATTTGGTTATGAAGACAGGAGTTTATAAGGTTTAGCCGTTTTTAAAATTTTGTATTTTGTATTTTTAAAACACCACGTAGACAAAAAGATATCTTAATTTAAAGTTTACAAGGTAGTATTACGTAAATTACGTATACGTATATAAAGTAATATATGGCCGAAACTATCGGTCAGCTATATTGAATAAAAACTGAGCATAATTAATGTTTTTAACTTTTGTTATCCTATATTTGATGCAAAATTAAAATTAAAAATTAAATTGAAAAGAAATTATATGTATAATTATTTTCAAATAATAATTATTATTAGATATTTTTTCTTAGCAAATTTAGCCAAAAACAAAACATTACAATATAAGCAATGTTTGTCAAATTAAAATACCCCTCAAATGCCAGGTTATATATATTTACTCACATTTGTGATTTTTCAGAATAAAGTTGTTTATTCTTGTTTCTATCATCTTATTCAATTTTTATTGCATAGGTTTAATTGGTGACTTTTTAGCAACTTAGAAAGATGATTTTAAAAAGCTTAATAAAATCGTACTAATTCAATGTTTATTTCAAGAGATAAAAAGAAATTTTAAAAGCTTGAAATTTTAGAGATATTTAGTACTACTATTAGCTCATGACAGTTTATATCTACCACCAGTTATGATATATATTCTCAATAATACCATGATTTTATAAATCAAGTCTTTGGAATTTTGTTTCTTCCAATAACTTTGGACACCCTTGATTTCACTGTCTTTATTATTGTTATTAATGTACCAATATTTCATAATTTCTTCAAAAAGCAAAACTACTAAATTTTATTTTTAGACACCTCTGTTACACAGATCTTGAAATTTGGAACAGCTAAACCCAAATAGAACTAGTATAAAATTAGCTTAAAAAACTGTTTTTCCAGCATAAAATCAGACTGAATATGGGCTGAATTTACTTACAGTTCAACTACTAAAGTGATACACATTGTGCCAAATTAAAAAATTTGATTCTCTTTTCTATGCCAAATGAATCAGATAGATAGATAGATTTAAAAATTTTTGGTTATTAACATAAAGTTTTAACAAATCTAATTTGAAATTTATTTTTTCTTCAGAAGCAAATATCTACTAAACTATTTATTTTTATTAATTTAATTAATTAATTTTATTAATTTCTATTAATTTTTATTTCTGTAAATAAACAATTATGTATATATTAAATATGCATATATTAAAAATGGCTACAGTGTAAAAAAGGCGTAGGCTTTTCTTGTGCTATGCCTGTCATCGACCATTTTTGAATAATAATTTAACTGTTTTTAGCTTTTTTTCGATGAGAAAAAAAACTTACTTAGTCAAAAGAGTAAAAGTTAGATGTAGAAGTATTGAAATACTTGGAATTGAAATTAAAGGTTTTCTAAAATTTTGTTAATTTATTGGCTTTTGAAAAATTTTGTGGAATCAATCTTTTCCAATAAACCTTATTTTGTAACCCAGATTTTCCATTAGTTTTGACACTATAAATTTATCATTGTATATTTTATGCATACATTAACATACTTATAAATATTAATTTTATAGTGGATTTTGAATAAGTTTTTTTAGTTTTGAATACAATTTGATATGATTCTATTGCTTATTGATACACACTGTGAATACGAATGACGAAAGAATAATGAATATAACATTGTATCTTTAAGAAAGAAGATATCATAAATATCAGCATTTTTTTTCATTATTTAATGTGTATTTTTAAGCTATTTTATGAAAATTATAATAAAGAGAATTTTTAGTTTTTTTGTGAGATGGCAGAACCCACGCCCCCTGAAGAAGATTTATACCCATATAATCATTTGTTTGTATTGACTCCAACGAATCCCTTTCGCCGAGCATGTGTTGCGATAAGCACTTCAAAGCCATTTGACACGTTTATTTTGCTAGCAATTGCTACAAATTGCGTGATGATGGCAATGAACGCTCCTCTACCAAATAATGACAAATCATTTATAAATAACGAACTGGTAAGTATTTTTTATTTCACTTGTTTATTTTATTAGCTATAAATTTTTAAATTGAGCTGTTTGAGGCAATAACTTTTTGTTATGAAAGCTATTTAACTTTTGCAATAATTAATTTTTCTTGAATAGAAGACGCAACTTTTTTTTCCCTAAGAAAAATTTGTGGCTTGTATTTGAATGTGGTTTATATTGAAGGGCAGCTTCTATTAAGCTTGAGTAAGCAAAGTTTTGTTTTCATTCATATGAAGTCATTTTATTGCAAATGGAATAGAAACAAACACGAAAAAAAGAAGCAAAAAAACTTATCCTTTTGAAAAAATAAATGTAGCTTTTAATCGAGAGGGCTTTTATTTAATTTTTAAAGATAATTTGGCTTCTATTCAAGGGAATATTTTTTAAGGGCGATTTCTATTCAGGAAAATACGGTAGTTCCATACAAGAACTTCAAAATTTAAAGAGATTTAAGGAGTTTTAACAGAAAATAATTTATTTAGAATAGAAGTAGTTGGCTAAAAATCATAATTTAGAAGTATATGGTTTTTCTGCCATTTTAGAAACTTGATAGGATGAAGCTCCAACAATGTTTTTTTTACCAGAGATTAGGGCAACATTCAAAAAGTTATTTAAAACTTGAAATATGGCAACCTAGTAAAATAGACATAATGGGTGATACCAATAGTTTGAGAATTTCATAACAGAAGGCTTTCAAGCCATACACATCCAATAAAATTTATAGAATTTATAAATTTAGAAAATATATAGAATGTCTGATTTTTTAGAAAAATCACCTTTAAAAACAAAAATAAAAAAAATAAATTAAATTTGAAAATTTGACTGACATTTATATATTTTATTGGGTTTTTTTTTTTTTTTTTTTTTTTTTTCAAATATTAAAGGCTCTAAAAGTGTTTCTATTATCAGTGGACATAGAAGCATTAATTTAAGGAACTTTGAGCAGAAAAAAGTTATCAGTTTTACAGATTTTTTAAAAATCCTAAAAAACTAATTTAACTTTGTTCTTCTTTCCTTCCTTATTATGTTTGGGAGGCGAAACTAAATACAAATTCTATATTAACTACTAACTACACATACTAGCATGTTAAGAACCAACATCATAAAATAAACGCTGATTAAGAGTTTGCTGCAAAATCAGAAAAAAAAACATAATTATAATGATTATATAAATTATTATCTTTCTCCCAAATTATATTTCAACAAATGCTATTAAAAAGCTCAGCCATAAAAATTTTTCCCTTGAAACACAATTTTTTTTCTTGTCTCAAAAGAATTTTCCCACAAAAGTTTATGAAATTCAGGCAGCTTCAAGCATATGCAAACTTTTGAAAATATATCTTGATTATCTTTTGAGTATAAAAGTTTTTTGTGCTTCTGTTTTTCCCAGGAACTACACTCTCCACCTTTTTAAAAATTATAGCACAATGCGTATTGACAGAAATCAATGATAGAAGAAAAAGTTATCAGCATTAAGTTATCAGTATAAGTTTTAAGCAGGCAAATATTTTGCCATTAAGTTTTTCTAAAATTGAAATTAAAAACAGATTAATCCATAAATGAACTTTAATGGAGTGACATCTTTATTTTTAAGACAAGTATTAGAATTTAAAAACTTTTTTTCAGTTGCACATTTGCAAAGAGTTGGATTTAACATTTATTTCTTGTTACATGATTTTAATATTAAGATGGTGAGGTTCTTAAAGTTCCTCTTTGCCTATCTGTGGTTTATGCACTTTTTCGTGATGATTATTTAGATAAGATAATTAGATAAGTTTTTTTCATAAATTTTTTGGAGAAATTGTTTCCTATTAATTTTTTAGCTAAATTTGTTACTTTTGTGATTTCGTGATAAATCTTTTTCAAATTATGCGTGAGGTAAGTAACCATTGACTAGGTGTTAAAGTCTATCAAGGATTTCTTAACATGCCTAAATATGTCAGCAGCACTATATTTTCAGAAAACTTTACAGATATAACAAGAATTTGGCAATAAAATATTTTTTAGATTGGTAAAAGGAATTTATTTTCTTGGGAACATTTTTGCCCATCACTTCATCCAAGTAAAATTGACATTTGGTCAAATTCATGAGTGAGGTTATTGAAATATTTATCATTAAAATGTAATTTTTTGACTTTTTGTTTTCTTCAAGTAAGTCTCTTCTGCAAGGCTTGAAGCTAAAGAGAAGTTAAAATTCCATATTTAAAGTTCCATATTTATCACTTAAAAGTGCTACTCATAGACTGAGTGGACGACACCAGGATTTGAAGTCATGATTTTGTGGTGTGGAGTTAGATGCTCTATCAATTGAGCTTTTCGGATATAAATAAAGCTAACAATCAGAGCATTAATAAAGGTCAGAAACAAGGTTGATCTAAGTACACTGACAATCAAAAAATCATATTTGAACATCTATCAAAACTTTTAGACTATGGCAAGATAAAAGTGGTATGGAAATGATAAAGGAGGACTTTAAAAGGGGTGCAATAATCGAGGTGTGACCAATCAGAATTGAGTTGATGTGACTTAAAACAATAGATGTGTGATAATCGAGTTGAAATAAGAATGGAATATATATTTCATGATCTTGGAAAGGGAACAATTAAAACAATGGTAGTGGAGCAGTTACGTCAAAACAGTGAGAGGGTTGCATCTATACGATTTGATAATGTAATCAAATCAGACAAGTTCGGACTAGTAGAACTAATGATAATCTAAAATTTTAAATAATGTGGTCTTTTTTATTTCAAGATTTTTAAATTTATTTTTTAAAATGTTTTTGTAAATAAATAACTGTTTTCTCCTTGGATTCAAGAAATACGGCAATATAAATTGGTTTTAAGACAGGAATTAAACAAAAAAACAAAGCAATTTTAAATACCAATGTCTAAATTTTAATTGTAAAAATAAAACTTTACAACATCATTATCACTGTATTTGATGTATGTTTAAAGTACTTGTTTTTATTTTTTTTCTTGGTTGAATGCATTGTTTAAAATATTTACAGTTTGAATATGATTCTAGGATTTTTCAGCCTAAGTCTTTGTTTTTAACATATTTTTGTTTATTTGATGCTAAAAATACACAATAAACTTAATACTTTATTTTTTATTAGCATACATAGCACACTTGTTCATGCATGTAATGAATAATAATTATCTATTATATCTTTTTATTGATATCACTATGAGCTATGAGTGTTTATATACATATGCACATACATACGTACGTATGTATGAACACACACGCGCACATACATACATGTATACACACACATAAATGCATTATATATACATATACATACGCTTATAGCTCATAGTGAGGTCATTAAAAAGAGAGGCAGAAAGGTGTGAGAGGGGTTTGGAATGATTCCTACTCGGCTGAAGTCAACAACACGGACTGATAGATTTGAATGAAAGGTGAGCGGGTTTAGATGAAGAGGTTCATTGATTGTGTTCGATTATGAACATTTTAGTTCGGAAGAAAATCTGAGTGATCTCATCAGCGAATTTGGGTAGTGGCTCAATTTAAAGCTCCCATTTGTGCTATGGCAACATTCGATAACGAAAATTTTTTGTTTTCACTCTTGAGTAGGTTTGAATTCATGACATTTTCCATTACAATGCAGTATTATTAGAAAATTTACTACCGCTCAATCACACTGCCTTGAATAAAGAGAAATTGCTCCATATAGATGCTGAGAATTTTTTGGAGTGACATGATAGTGAAAGCAGAGCATAAAGTTATTCACAAGTATAATTTACAAAGTGAGTTAAATTGAAAGGAAGTAATTCTGTGAGGAGCGAATTTTCGAATAACAGTGATTGGCAACTCGTAAAATTTAAATTTCCTTTTTTTAAAAGAAATAACTTTGAATGGAAATGGTTTTGGAATGAGTTTAATTTAGCAATCCATTAATAACTCTCCATTAGCATATCGAATGGAATATACTTAAGTGTTTTGGAATTATAAAGAAGAAGCGAGTTTATTATAGATTAAGTATGCTAAACCCTATATCCTCATAATTACACTTATGAAATTTTTACTACAAACAAGGAAGGTTAGATTTAGGCTAATAAAACTGAAATAAAACTGAATAACACTCTAATAAAACTGAAAGGCCAGTTTTATTAGAGTGCTTTTGGTTTAATAGTTATATATTTTTCTGTGTGGTTTAGTGGTTTAGTTTGATAGTGAGTTGGCAAAAAAAAGTTGATATCTGTGATCCTAAAGTTGATAATAAAGTTGAGGATATAAAGTCCTCCCCAGTTTTAAAATCTTGTTGTATGGGTTTATATTAATAATGGTTTTAAAATCTTGTTATCTGTGTTACTATTATTAATGGTTTTAAAATACGAATTGTCAAAACATATATTTTTTGATTGTAATTTTTTAAAATTGATTATTAAATTTATCAGTGAAAGTGTCGGTTTAACAGTGCTTCCAAATTAAAAAAGGTTTGTCAGTTTTCAAGAATAACAAAAGTTTTAAGGTGATTTCGAAAATGAAGATTTCCAGAAAAGAAATTTAAACAATTGGTGAAAAATACCTCCTTGGATATGGATGAAAGTATAAATTAGCTGATGTCATCAATCTAGATGTCCGAGAAAGGTGATGCAATTTCTAGGAAATAAAAAATCTGAAAATTATAGGTTGTCTATAACGTGAGTAAATTTGACTTTCTTTATAAGACAAATGAAAATACAGAAGAAAACTCACTTAGATAAAATGAGATAATGTTGAATGAAGTTGAATACACACATATCTGGTTGTTTACAATTATTTTTAAATGACTTATAACAACTTGTGGTGTTGATACATCGAGTATACTAAGTTTTTGCCCCTAAAGAGTAAAGAAAACCAAACATATTTAGAACATATTCAACTTCATTCTTTTTTTGTCTATGCAAAATTATTACTAGGAAGCTGTAATAAGTTTGCTTATTTTTATTTTTCCATAACATATTTGATGACATGATACCACCATCCAATCATAAATTAAATTGATTGTAATTTTATTCCTTAATGATGCTATGCAAATCTTTCAGTTGAGAATATTTCTAGAGAATTCACATGAATTATTGATTTTAATAGTGTTTGATTTTATTTTGATGAGTTCGCAGCTTTTCTTCAGATTTCAATTATTTCTGACTGTATACAATTTAAGATATGTAAATTTTTATTGATGACTTCAATTTTTAAACTAATTCAATAAGGTTATTAAATTAAATCAAATTAAATTAAGTATGAATTAATTAATTAATTATGAATTAACTCGTCAACAGTTAATCAGGGATGCTCGCTAACCGTGAACAGTAAATCTACTAGATTGTGGCGCTATGAAAGGACCTGGTGCATATATGATCTTAAATAGGTTGGTATGAGAAAGTGGGTCTATATGTAAAAACCAATGAGTTAGGCTAGTTTGATACACAGGCTAATATATTTAGTCTTAAACTGGAAAGCAGATGCTAATAAGTTATGATGACAATAATGAAGACAATGATGATGATATCAATATAAATATATTTGATCAAATCTGTAAATAAATGCTTATTTAAATTGCCAACTATCTGAAACTGTTGCATCATTTTTCATAAAATAAAAGAATCTTTACATCATTTTTAAGTTTGTTCACATCATAATAGCAATTGCAAAAATTATTTGCAAGGATTTTCTTGAAATAAGGGGTTTATTTGCAAGGATTTTCTTGAAATAAGGGGTTTATTTGCAAGGATTTTCTTGAAATAAGGGGTTTATTTGGTCGCAAAAAAGGATAAATATAAATATGCCTAGAAGGTTAAGATTGTCTCTTTTTCAGCTTTTTATTATTTTGTTTGGAAATTTATTTTAATGCTTTATTTAATTGTTAAATCTATTTAATATTTTTTCCAGGAAAAGCTGGAAGTTTACTTGCTTGGAATATTTTGTGCTGAAACTTTTTTCAAGATTATTTCTCAAGGATTTATTTTGCATCCAAACTCGTTCATGAGAAGTGGATGGAATCTGTTGGATTTCATTGTAGTTGTAACAGGGTGAGCATTGTATCAATTTTTTGTCTATTAGAAAAGTAAAGTTTCCCTAAACATTTCATGTATCCAATTATGATCAGATTGTTGTTTTTATTTCACTGATTAAAAAAAAAATATGTCACATTGTTAAAAAAACGTAATGCGTAACATAGCTTGCTTGCTTTGGAAGCTTTCTTTGAGTATTTTAGTTCTAATATGTATGTGTCTGTGATATGTATGTGTCTGTGATATGTATATGTATGTGATACGCATGTGTCTGTGATGTGTATGTGTATGTGATTTGTATGTGTCTGTGATAGTTATGTGATATGTTTGTTTGTGACATGTATGTGTCTGTTATAAAATCATTAATATTTTATATTGTTAAAGAAACCTAGGATTTAATTTGGAAACAAATCAAGTTCTCTCTAATCATCTCAGCATTTTGAGGTGTCTACTTTGGGGTACTGGTTTATCAATTTAATTTTCCTTTGACTGATCAGTGAATATTCACAGGGTTTTCAATGATTATGTAAATTTTGTGTAAAATATGTTTGAAGAAAAGTTTGAAGCTGTTAACCAAAGCTATGAACCTGAAAACTTTTCAATATCTACCTACATTGCATGAAGAAAGAAAAAGGACTACTATTCTGCGTGAAAGTGAAACAATGAATACTTTTTAAGTATGAAGAATATTTTAGTTCTTTTAGTTTGATAAAATATATTTATAGTGATTTATAAGTATAATATTTTTTTTAGTGTCCTTCCATATACAGGTGCAATGTCTGATGCAGGCCCAATGAAAGTTGTCAAAGCTGCAAGGGTGCTAAGACCTTTAAAATTAGTGTCTGGTGTTCCAAGTAAGTTTCTTAGCGAATCATTTCCTTGTTTTGATAATAGATTATAAATTGACTCTTGAATGTTTAGAAGAATATATTGTCGTAAGAGAATTTAATCTTGAAATGCCGGTTAAAAAAAAGACAAAACTTCACTACTGCATAGTTTTAATTAGAATCCATTGGTGTTTATAACATTCTAAATTTTCACGTTGAAATTATAAAATTTTAAAAGGCTCAAACTCAAACATTAAATCCCTGCTTTAATAAGGTGATGTTATGAATTCTTTTTATGTTTGTCTAAATATTTTGAGAGCCCTTTATTCAAAATTTTTTTTTGAAAATGTCACACCAATAGTTTAAAGAAGAAAAGATTCCAGATTTTCGAATGAAATATTATTTTTGGCTCCTAAACAGGTCAAAAGATTTGAAATTTGTTGGTTTTTATCAAGATGTTTTATGTTTTAATCCTTCTATATTTTTAAGAATTTAATCAGGGCCGCTATAAAAGTCAAATTTGTTGGGCATGATTTAAAAAAAAACATATCATTACTAATAATATTGCTATGTCAGTCAATTTTAATATTGGATTTGTGTCCTAGCATGTCCAATAATTACATTTTTGAAAAGTGTGTCTGTAGGGCACATATAGGGCACATTTAATGTACGCATTTTAAATGAAAATTTTTTGTGCGTGGTCTGGCCTCTTTTTATGATCTTATATGATATACTTCATAAAATCTCGTCAAAATCTCAAACAAATGCTGAAATGGCGCTCAAGGTTTCACTAGTCTTAATTTTTAGAACTTTTCCTTGTGAAGGAAAAAAAAAAATTATCGTTTTATCTAATTAATTTGATAATTTGATAATGACCAATTAGTTGCTCAATTATTGAAAGCAAGAGTTTCATGAAGTGCATAAAATTGAAATTTTTGTAATGACTAAATATGATTTTGTCTTTGCAAGTGGAGTTATTGTTAGAATTAGAGAATTTACTTGACCAGATTTTGCTATGCAGATTTACGATATTTCCTATATGTGCATGTTTACTTTGATAATTCTGAATTAATGGATCGTTATAGCTGCTAATCAGCATTATTAGGTATTATGTCATATCGAATTTGAATTATGTATTTCAAATCTAATATTTACTATTAAGATACACACAGATATCTTGATTTTTTTGGTATAATCTACTAAAGACCAAATAAGGAGGTTAAAAAGACCAAATAAGGAGGTTAAAAAGAATTTGTTAATTATTAATTAATTAGATTGATTAGAAAATGATTTTAAAAGTGAAAACATTGCATGGCTCAAATTTAAAATTTAAAAATAAATAATTACTTTCAAAATAAAATTGAAGTTGTAAATCAGCCCAATAATCAGTTGGAAACATGTTGCATTTCCCGAATACTATAGAATAGAGTTCCCAATATTCCAGAATAAATTTATGAATCATTTAAAAACGATTGGAGATTTTATTGAGTTAAATTTATATTTTAATTCCTTAGGTTTGCAAGTTGTTATGAGTGCTATCATAAAATCAATGGCATCTTTGTTGCAGATATGTCTTCTTATTTGCTTTGTTATTGTTATTTATGCAATCATTGGTCTTTCATTTATTATGGGATTGTTTCACCAAACATGTTTTTGGAACAATACGGATAGTAAGTAAATGTTTCTATCATTCAGGTTACATGAAGTTACAAAGTCTGTGGAGGATTTTCAATTTTTGATATTGTGGGAGAATTGAAAGGAAAGTTAGAATTCAAATATTAGCAAAAGAATTAAGAGGAAAAATATTTTTATGAGTAATATTTGGGTGCAACCAATTTTATTTGAGCCTCTGGCTGGCATTGAGTGAATTTAAATAGTGCAATCCAATTGGACAAGCAAGGTCAGGCTTATCCAATCAAAAATGATTTTTTAATTTTTACTTTTCAAAATCTGTTCCAAGGCTATTGAGTGCACTTAATGATTTATTGTAAAGTAGATAAATTAATGAGAATATTATTTTCTATTTTTTTATCTAATTTAATTTACCTCTCTCAGTCAATTGGACACTCATTCTAAATGATGAAAAACACCAAAAATTTGCATGAGGCTTATGAAGCAGAAATTAATAACGGAAAAGACTGAAATTATCTTTTAATCAAACAAACTTGGTTATATGCTTAATTTGGACAAAGGCTAAACTGGTGGACACATGGGCTTGATTTTGTTCTACAGAGATGAATAAAAATTTTTGAATTAGAAAATCACATTTTCATTCATTATTTTATAGTTATATAATGATTGAAAAAGAATACCTAAATTTGGTAGTATAGAGATTCATCTACAATTGGTACGGTAACTTAGGGAACAAGTATTTGTAGTATTTTATAGAATGAACTATTTATTTTGTATATAAATGATGTGATAATCTAATCTAAAGGTAGTTCTAGCCCCGTCATATTTAACCTCGGGAAAACAGATAGCCTGGAGCTAATTTGTTTAGAAGGGCTTATGGGTTTGGTTTTGGTATACTTAGAGCTCTAATTTGAGCTTAAGGTAAGGCAAATCATTGGTCTCTAAGGAAGGGTCAAGCCAGCACCTCCGTGATAGAAACCAAAGACTTAACCGCTCGGCCAGACAACCATAAATGATGATGAAACTGACACATATAAGAATATATACAAAAACTAATCACCAGCTTAAACTATTTTTCTTATATATAATAGATAAGTCATGAAACTGACTTACATAAACATATATACCCAACCTATTATCAATGTACCATGGAGAGAGCGTTGTGAGGAGACAGAAATTCAAATTCTGTCAATTATATTTCAGAAAAATTTAGATGTGCTCAGGTTTTTAGTCTAAGATACGGTTATTAGTAAAAAAGGAAAAAGAAAGCTGAAATTAAAAACAAAGAAATTAAGTTATATTTTTTGAAGGAGTTTATTTTTAAGGATATGAGGTTAAAATGATCTGTTTATTCTTATGGAAATAGATAGTCCCAAAGTGGAAAAGCGTAGGAGTTGTAAAGAAATAGGAAAATTTCTAGTAATTATTTAAAAGGTTAGTTGGATAGTGTAACTTACTTATCAAAATTTTGTATTAAGGGAAGATGATCAGGAATTAGGATATATTTGAGGAGAGTGACTGCAGTTAATATGATGCTATTATTATTTCACTCCTATGTGTTTTGCTCTATTTGTATAGAATCTATTTTCTTTTCAAAATAAATAAGCTTTTCTCAACAGGTTGTTTTTTTATCAACATGTTCATTTACTAAGCATGAAAAGTTTCTCTGTGTTTTTCTAACATTAAATTTACCTTCGTCAAAATTTTTGGATGATCTATTCCTAAAGTTATCATGTCACAAATATTTACCACCAACCACTGTGCATAATGCAGATGCTTTAATGCAAATAATTACTGGGCATATTCCATCTTTCATGAGGATTAAATGTGCTAATGCAATGACTTGGTGTGTATACCGTGTTTTAGTGCTTTGTTAATGGTTTCAGAAAATAGTACGTTGTACAACTTAAATTAGTATTACTTAAAGCAGTTTCTGCTTTAAGTAATGCTGCAACCCAACTAATTTAGTCAGTTCATTATGCCTTCATTGCCTTGTTTTCAATGTGATATCTCTTTACAATAAACTTGTCTTCTCCATACTCTTGCAAATTAACGAATTGCGAATTGAACTATTTTAGCTAGAGTGAATAGAAGCTGATTAAACACAACAATTGGTGTTTTTTTGGTTTTAAGAAATTAGCGGCCTTCTTAATAACAGTAAGACATTGTTTTTTTTTGACTGGAGACCAGTGATAGTTGCCTTTTTGGTATTAATATTTAATGTTAGTATGTTGATTTAAACAATCAATTTATGCAATACAGTGTATTCTCTAGACAAATTATAACATGGAGGAATAAGGCATTTTATTGAATCTCAGTATGGTAAATTCATATAAAATTTACTCAAATAGATTTGAGTAAATTTTTGAAATAAAAGTCATCTTACCTTTTTGAAGCCTTTGAACTTTATTTTTTTTGATTCCATCTAGTTATTTGGGAACCTGATTATTTATGTGGTAAATCAGATACCAGTGGTAGACAATGTCCTGAACCTGGTACAGTATGTCGAGAATATTGGTCTGGTCATAATTATGGCATCACATCATTTGATAACATCCTGATAGGTTGTATAACAGTGTTTGTTTGTATCACATGTGAAGGATGGACGGACACAATGTATTGGGTATGTAATAACAGAACAAATTCTTGAATTATTTTTGTTAATTATTGTTGATTTCATTCTTTTTAATTCTTTGAAGTTGGTAATGAAATTCGACTTTCATTTCGTGCATCAATCAGTCCAGTTTTACCATATTGCTACATGCATTTCTTAATGAATTTTCACTATCTGTATGTCATTGTTAATTTTTGAAAAGATTTTTTATTAACAATGGTTTATTTGACACAACCCATCTCCTGGCATATCAAAATGCATTTATTTTGAATTCATTTCAATAAATACCTTTCAATGAGGAGCTGTAAGCAGCTTAAAAGCATAACAAAAATATATAATAGTTTTTTTGTTGCCATTTAGTATAACTCACTGTGTGTTGAGTTATAAGACTCTAATTCATCTTCTGCTTCTTTTTTTTCCAGTTATTGTGAAATGCAAATTCAAAAACGATTTAAGAACAAATAAATACCTACCAGTTGTGAAAAGTAAGCAATAAAAAATACAATAGAAAATATTTGAAATTAATAGTATGGTAGTAGATGTAAAACGCTAAATAAAATTTGATTTTGAGTCATGCATATTTTGACTACAGTAGAAGTTAATCAAATTACTCTGATGATTTGAGACAATAGTAATTTTAAAAGTGATGTGTTATAAATAAATCTGTGAACTTCACAGATCAATATCTAACTCGTTTTAAACTTTGATACAAAAATGGAAAAATATTTTGGAAATGAAGTTTTGGTTAGAAATAACTTCACGAATTCTCTAATCCCATGATTTATTTTCTTATCTCTATTTAGTTACTAATGGAACTCTGATTATTCTGCCATGTTGTAAGAAAAGAAATTAATTCCTGAACTTCTCAGAGTAATTTTTTAGCTCCTGGATATAGCCACTTATCCACAGTGTTTAACTCTGAGTAAGTTGACAGTTAAAATAGTTATTTTTATAATTTATTTTTTCAGACTTTTGAAGTATTTGATGAAAGTGGAACTTATTTTTGGCTTTATTATTATACATTGAATGTTATTGGATCACAGTTTATGTTGAATCTTGTTTGTGGTGTTCTTAGTGGGTAAGCTTAAATTGCCTATGTTACCCTCAGGGGTTCACATTCCCATGGAAAAATGTTATCCTCAGGGGTTCACCCATGAAAAAGTATTTTTAAATATTTTTTAGAGTTGTGTAATTCAAATCAAGAATTTATGTCCTCATGAGAAGTTTCTTTAAGTTCTTCACTTACGACCCTGATTAAATAGTCAAATAGGGTAAGGGTGGTTTGTAAACTTAATAGCTCTAAATGTTTTAATTATATTTTGCTGAATTTTACTGAAAGTAGAGTAGACTGTTTCCTGAAACTTCGCAAAAAATTGGTAAAACTCATGATATGATTATTTACTTCCTTTAATCTTATCAATGAGTTAAGAAATTTAAACATATCTAAAACCAATCTATCATTATTTTCCTGAAAATTTATGTCCCCTCAATACACATGTATAGAGTTGAAAATGAAAAGGTAATGAGTTAAGTTATATTGTTTGTTCATTCATGATCTCAAATGATCATTATATTGTGAGGAGGTTGAAACTCCATACCAAAATTGCTGGCATCCATTGCCCTGAAAAATAGTTAATAAAATAATAATATTTCATGTGATTCTACTGGTAATGTAATATGTCCATGTTTTTATAATAGTTTATTATATTTTTAGAGACACAATGTTATTATGTTATATTTCAAAACAACTGCTTTATAACGCTTTTTTTGATTTATAGAGAATTTAGTAAGGAAAAAGAGCGAGTAGAAAATCGTACTGAGTTTATACGTCAGCGCGCAGAAGCAGCTGCGCAGCGAGCCGCCGAAAAGTATGAAGGATGGGTGGATGAGGGTGAGCTTGTTGCTGCTAAAGAACTAGAAGAAAAATGTAAGTAAATATGGATAATGATATTCTTGATAACTTAGTGTGTTTTTTTCAAAACTTACCATTGCATGTCTTTATGTCTCATATTTTTAGTTGAAAACTTATATTAAAATAGGATAACTGTGGAATGAAGCATAAGATTATTAAGAAAGTTAAGTGCTTTAATCTTTTACAATAATAAATGGGCTCTCCCATATAAAGCTAACAAAAATGTTTGAAATTTTATCTATTTCTGAGGTCTGGAATTATAGACACTGTTACATATTGTAACCATTAAGTCAAGTATTTGCTTTTTATGTGATTTGATATGAGAGTATTTACAATATAAAATTTTCCTTTTACACAGTAAAAAGACAAGAAGAATTAGAAGATGAAGGAGAAGTTATAGAAGCTCCGTAAGTCATTAAAGATGTTTAGAAATCAACATGTATTTTTTTAAAAAAACTTTCTTTCAACTCTTTCTCTAGATTCACATTATTTTAAGATTAAAATAAGTTTGAATCGTTCTTGGTAAAATGACAGCAATACTTATGTATACTTTGTCTACAATATTATTTAAACTATTCGAAGGTAGCTTAATTTTAAAATTTTTTTACAATGTATCATTGAAAATAAGCTTTTTTCTCAGGAAATGTCTTATTTTTCAAGTTGATAGTATAGAAACTTTTTATAACATTGTTTTCTCATATTTTGTGAAAAAGGAGGATCGTAGAATCATATAGAATCAGAATTAACTTTAAGAAATTTAATGACCCTGAAACTGCCCATAAATATTTTGTTTTACACTGTTCTGTTTCTTGTATTCCTCTATTACTTTTAGTTATGTATTTTTTTATCTTCTATATTATTCGTGGGTTTTTTTATACGCTATAATAGTCAATGAAATATCTTTCTAAACATCAAAGTTTTTTTTAGATTGACTGGCATGGACAAGTTTAAAGCAAAAAACACCATCATTCGTGCAAAGTTAAAATCTTTAATGTTATCTCAATTTATGTATTGGCTGGTAATTTCTCTTGTATTTTTCAATAGTGTATCTGGGGCTATACAGCATTATCGGCAACCTGAATGGATCACATCAGTCATAGGTAGGTGTTTTTGGCTCTCGGTGTAGCTGATGGAGTCTTATAGGTTAACCTACGTCTGAAGTTTTTAACTTAATGAAAACTTCCAAACATGATTAGCATAACTCAGCATAACAAAATCAATTGACTTAAAAATTTACTGACTTCCTTTTAGTGAGTGTATTATTATTTATATTATTGTGTATATTAATTATTTATATTTTAGCTATCTTAAATTGTTGAATTCTCACTGGTCACAGTTCCTCCAAAAATTTGATCATTTGTGAGATTTCTAAGTAAGATAATTGCAATAACAATGAGTTTTTTTTTAGCGATATCTGACAATTTCTTCTTGGGTTTCTTCTTTTCTGAGATGTGTTTGAAGTTGTATGCGCTTGGTCCTGCGCTATATTTTAAATCAAAATTCAACAAGTTCGATTTTGTGGTAAGAATTTCATTATGGTTATGCTGTTTGTTGACTTATTTTTTAAACTTTATGATTAAAAAACTCAAATAGGCACATTTTGCCCAAATGAGTTTAAAAATTATATATATATATATACATATATATTATCTTTTGTGACTACACTAATCTAGAGCACTACGAATATTATTGGGGTAAACTCATTTGAGAGAAGTTGATTTAAAATAAAAGCTATTTCGATTCATTACCTGTAGCATAATATTTTTCTGTTATTCTTAGAAAAGGAATTTAATTTTTTTGTTTTAATTTTTAAAATTTGCATAATGTGCTTTTAGATTGTTTTTCACATTTTTCTCCAGTTGTTCTCTAAAAACTTTAATTGCTTTTGTACAAAAATGATTTATAGCTAGTGTGCATTTAAAGTATAGCTTTTTATCTTTGTTCTTAAGATACCTCTGACATGCTTTTGTTTTCCCAGCAAAGCCAAAAAAATTGGATGAATTCACCTATATTTCAGACTAAATTCAACATTTTCAAAATCTGTTCATTAAATTAAAAAAAAAAATTACCTGAAGTTAAAGGACTATTTTGAAAATGTTAATTGACCTAAAACAGGATAATTTTAGACTTAAGAACTAAACATGACCATTTTTAACTTAACAAAACATGACCATTTTTAACTTAAGAACAGTATTTGTGAAATTATATCAAGATCCGTTCAATATTTTTTTTGCAAATTTTACATGAAGCTTACATAAAAAATGATCACAAATGATTACAAATCCTTAGTGTAATTGGCAAAAAACCAATGTTTCCCCATTGAAATGACAGACAGAAGTTTGTGTATTTTAGAAATGGGTACTAATCAAGAGCTTAGTGAGTAATGGACTTCTGGAATTTAACGATAAAACTTTCACGTTTTTCAGCATAATTGAAATATAATTTCTAGCAAAATCAGATTTTTTGTTTCTAATTTACAAGCAACTGTTAAAAACTAACATTTTATTAAAACCCTTCAATAGAATGTTACTGTTATTTGAATATTATTTGAATATGTATGACAGAAAAAATCTAGAGGATTAATTTGAGTTTTCCATCTACAGGAAACTCGCAAACTAATTGAGGCATACAAATATAAATCGTGCGCACAGAACTTCGTGAACATATAAAAATATGGCGTGTTTAACTGTTCCCTTGCAATTTAAAAACAAAAATATATTGTTTCAATCCTACTGATTTTTTTATGAGTTTGCTATGTTTCCACTATTTAAAAATAGGTAAAATAAATAGAAGATTATTTTGTATGAAAAATTTAATTTATCGTTAAAGTAATTTCCAGAAGTCCATTATTCACTAAATTCTTGATTAGTATCCATTTCTAAAATCATAAACTTCTGTCTGTCTGTTCAATTGGAAACATTAATTATTTGCAAATTCTACAAAGGATTTGAATTAAGTAATCATTTTCTAGCTTATAGATTTATATAAGTTTTTACCTCATAGATTTATATAAGTTTTTACCTTATAGATTTTGAATTTTTGCAGAAAGAGTTTTAATATTGTTACAGTTATTTTAATATTAAATGAGCAACTTTTAGTTAAACTACAAAACTCCTAACCTTAGTTGCTTGCAAAGCAGGTTTAAATAAGATGATAAAAATTAACAAACATTTGGTTCAGTTAATTCATCACTTTATGGCTATAAAAATCCTAACATAACTGAAAACATCAATCCAATTGCACTGCCTAATGGAAATAATAAGAGAAGGGAAGATGCTATTAATGCATTGTAAAAAATTCATGCTTTATATATGTAAAATATTAGCCTCGTTTTTAAAGAACTCACAATAATATTTTCTTTGAAGTGTCTCTGTGTGTAAGAATGTATATGTAAGATATGTTTTCAATGTAACTAAGATATTTTTTTTCATATTTGTTTGCTATTGAGGTGATTTGGTCAAGATAAAGGCTATCCGATAAATTTTTTTCAAGAATCAAAGGTGTTTTTATCAAAGCTCTTTACAATGAAACAAATATTGTATTTTAATTTTTTTCTTTCAGACATTCAAAACATAAGGAAGAACTTCCAAATAGAATTGATCAATTTATTTTGCCATTTTATCAATCTTTCAATGTATATCTTCATAGGTTGTTGTGTCTGGAATCTGCAATTTCATATTATCAAAAACACAAGGTATTAATCTTGGGATTCCTGTTTTGCGACAGCTTCGTTTAATGAGACTTTTTAAATTTACAATGTAAGTGAAATTTTTTTTATTGTTATTTTTGTATTGGCTTTTATATTGTACAGTGGTGGCATCAAATTTAATAAGTGTTTTGGTTCCACAGTTTAAATTTTCCCAATGTTTATTTATAAAATTTTTTCTAACCCTTTTTACGAGGATATTTTCTGAAAGAAATTTACTTTGAACAGCCCTGTAAAGGGTACAAGAACGAAACTTAACCCTCCACCTGGTGTTCATTTTCAATGGGCTGAAAAGGGATCGTACCGTATTGATGAATTGCTAGATTTTGACATAGGTAAAGGGTTTAAATCTTTATTTTTGACAAATGCTTTTGATGGTTCAGAAGATTACATGGTGTGTGATGCTAAACAAGAGTTAGTAGGTGAACGTATGGTTGAATTTAGGAAAAAATTATTGAAATCTACACCACCTAAAACGATTAAAG
>JAUZNK010098455.1:0-12033 GCA_035046665.1 Euphysa ruthae
GTTCACGGATGGAATAAACGTCCACGCTGGAATAAACGTCCACCCTGGAATTTTCTTCAGGAATTAATTAGCGTCCATGCTCTAATAAGCGTGTCCAGGGTGGATTTCTTTTTCGTGAAGAATAAACGTCCATGCCCGTCAATTACAGAGTCGAGAGTACTTCGCACCACTTTTCTTTAAATGTTTTAGATGACATAAGTTCAACGGCGTCATTTAAGTTGCACCGATATCAAAATTCGTGGACACTCGTTATCCGTGGACACTCGTTATTCGTGGACACTCGTTATCCGTGGACACTCGTTATCCGTGGACACTCGTTATCCGAAGTGAATGACACTTTTGCAAACAAGGATGTACTTCTTATAACGTGAAATTTCACAATGATTTCTTTGTGAATACCATTAAGGAACTTTAGCCCATGATAGGTACATAAGTTCTTTCATCGCGCAGGGAATTATTTTTTTATAAAGACAACAGACTGATTAAGTCTATCATATCACTTTATTCTTTTCTCGTACTACCAACCACATGTGCACCCTGCAATCAAACAATTTGTACTTTGTTATTACATGTAAATTTCCTCGTAGTTTCTTTATTAGTTTACTCTTTAGTTGTTCTTGTTTGTACGTTAATATTTGTTATTGTTATGGATTTTTACACCACGAAAAAAAAATGTGAAGGTTTGTTCAATGAAGAGTAGATAACGCTATCGCGATCCAAATTTCTCAAAAGTTAGGGGAAGCAAAAATTAAAAGTGCTGACGATGGAGAAAGTTTATTGGAGAAGTTTACCTTTATGCAACTAAAAACAAGACTAGCCTGCAAACACACGTTGTCGAAAGATTGACAATTTTATTTTATTGGTAATGCTAGAAATTTGCCATCTGACTGAAACCCCGCCTTCCTTAAAGAGCTCTCAGTGTAATGTTTATCATTGTATCATGCCGTCAGTAATAAGACAAAGCACGCATTTATTCAAGATTTCGTAATATAAAAATATATAGCCGTTTTTATTTAATGACTGGTTTGATTTCCAAAACAAATTCTTTGAGAAATTCAGAAGTATAAAGATCAGCACTAGTCAAGCTTTACCCATTTAATTCAAATATTTAAATATGGATACTGCTTAGAGCATAATCTTCTTTCGCATAGAAACCATTGAGAAAAGAAGGAGTGGGCAAGTCCAATCAAGACCATCCACGATTCTCAACTATTCACCCTTTTGAATACATTTGATCTCTTTCTTGGATTTCAGTTGACCGTTGTTGAGTTTGTGCGTTTGGAATTCCTTTGAAAAGCATCGTAATCTAAAACTAAGATGTTCCTTCTACTGATTGAATTTAGGGCGCTCGTCTCAAAAGAATCAACAACTATTTTTCCAATCCTTTCACCTGTCTAAAAGCAATCTCATAATTCATTGTGTGAATTGATATACAATTTATTTCCTTTCCAGGACACAATATGCCCAATTTTATTATCATTTTTACCTTTCCCTAGTTGCCGCGGCAACCATTTTAAGTTGACCGAACGCTGACAATCCTGAAGCACGAATACCTTAAGTTGGATTAGATTAGATAAAGCAGGTAAGAAAAGTCCTAAACCGATTTGATTTCCCAAAAATATTTTTCCTTTGGTCATACGCCCAATTTTATCAAAAAAAGCCAAATTATACATCTTTTCACAAAAAACAGTGTATATAGAATATACCCTATAAGTAATTGCACTTCACATAATTAAATCAACACTGGCCATTGAAAATGCTCTGACACCTGTACCCAATTAAAAGAACCCTTCTTTCATATAAAAATGGATGTATGTTATTAATTTTTGGATTTTTTTTGTCAGTAAGTTGGGGTTTTCGAAGGAGCTTTTCCAACGGTGAAATCTATTTTTTCCATTTTCGGGCTGAAATTACCATTTTTTCGATGATGTTAAAAGACTTATGTAACGTTATTTATGTGAAGTAATTTACAAATGTTCGTATGTTTAAATGTCTTAAAAATAAAATACGTATTAACATACCAAAAAAGTAAAGGGACGTAAATCTACACAGTCTAAAAGACGTATGTCACATTTCGATGACATTGCATTGCAAAATCAGGTTCAAACATTCTTAATTGATGTTAATTGATGTGATAAAGAATGTCAACAATAAAATTTCCCTATATTTTCAACTACACAAATGAGCAGTATCCTGGTTCTGTCCCAGAAATAACGATGGAGATGATGTTATCCAGGAACTAAGATTACAAAAGGCCAAAACCATTTACGAGTTTGATCAACTTGATTCAGAGAGTGCAGAGATACTAACAGTTTCATATGCAGTGTGTAAAACTTATCCAGGAGAGATAGAAAACCTTATAAAAATCTTTCTCTATGCTTATAACATCATATTCATAAACCTTATGTCTACATCATCATAGTTAAATTTCTTGTAGTTATTTTTTAAAAAAAAACCTTTTACTCTGTTTCATGCATCCAATTGGTTTTATATATCTCCAGAGCGCACTGTTAGATCCATACATAGTGACTATAATGAATTAAATCCGGATGGTCGCGTTTCATACACGTATTACCTTAAGTTTCGTCAAAATTGGCGAAGAAGAATGCGAGATTTGTGAAATAAACACAAACCATCTAACAGAGGATCACAAACTAAATGAACAAGAGCAATTGATTTTATTAGAAGATGGAAGGAAACGAAAGATTATCACGCTAGATTGTGAAAAGAGCAGTGGTTTCCAGAGCCAAATAAAAACTGCGGAAGAAGCACGATCTGCTTATAAGGCTGAAAAGGAGCGAGGTAGGCCAACTGACGAGATCGCAATGTCAGTAAACATTCGGAAATTTATCATGCTTCCCAGACTACCTGGCATAAAAGAGGCAATATTTTCTTTAAACATTGTTCCAATACATAATACTTAATTTAACATAAAAATTAGAAGTTTTTTTCTCTCTTTTTGATTAAATCCCTGTAATGTTTGTGACGTGACATACGACAGTTAAAAGGCGTATGGTAGAAATTCAAGTTATTTGAGAAAGACGTAAGTAACTTCTGACAGAAAGTAAATAGTGTTAAAATACTAATGTAACATTATTTAGAAAATTCAAAAGAGTAGCGACTTGAAAATGACCTTATCAGCTTTTCTGGTGAAAACATTCTACGCAGAAATACATTTCTCGCAGTTCTCTTTTTAAAATATATTTGTAACTTAAGTCCTTTTACCTGCTCACGGGAGTATAGCTCAGCAACTATTTCGAACATCGTAACTTTTATGTATTCTATATTTATGAAGGCGCAAACAGTTTTTATCCAGTGCGAAGTGGCATTGGTGTCAACGGTAAATTATAAACCAAGATATCTAATTTTTTTCACATTAATAATAGTTTATAGTTGTGCCAACTCAGCATATTATCACAAATATAGCAGATTAATAACATGTTGTTGTCAATCAACAATATTGAAACGTTCAAACAGAAGCAATAACACAAGAAAATTTACATAGCGAACAACACCGATTCAGTTACTTTATGCGAAAGATACTTGGAATTAGCAAACTAATGAAAACTTTTTTTTTTTTTTTTTGGAAAAAATAACAGATAACGTAGAATAAATTTTACATTAGAAACTTTGTTTTTAAAAAAATAAACTACTAAAAACACTTTCTCATGTACCTCTCTGGGCTGCGCCCTCATCCCCTATAATTTTTATAAAAATAATGGTCTGACCCCAAACAAGATAGTATAAACCCAAAATTTGGTGAGGGGTTACATTGGTGAGGGGTTACAAGGTGTAAATAAATAGTGGAAAAAAAATCGCTATTTGTCCCATAATTGGAAATGTGGAAATGAATTTTTGTGCCCAAATTCAAAATGGCAGATATCGAAATGATCCAAAATATCAGGTTTGCCAAAATTGCAAGTGTGACCACTCATTTGAGAGATAATTGTATGTAGATTCATACTATTATAAAAAATATATCGTGGAAATTAGCGTTTGACGATAAAATTACTTAAAAAGAGGCTCACTGTGTATAAATGACTTAAAACATATGTCACATGCGTACTCATACCATCGAAGGATAACAAAACAAGGGCATAATCCATGTAGCAACGTAACGTGTATTCTTTTAATGACCTAAGCATACATCTAAAAAAGTCAAAATCTTTGGAAAGAGTAATCAACTATAAGACATCAAACAAATCTTCAAGCACTTTTCTTTCATTGCAGTCGTTTTTGTCACTTGATTCATGATTTTTCATAACAGCAAAAAAAACTTGAGTAGAAGAAAAGCAAAACATTCATGGTCTCTTTTTCTCAATTTTTGAACATCCCACTGTTAATAGAGAATGTCGATTTTTGTCTGTATAAGTAGAAGGGTTAATTTTCCTCTATCCAAGCAGTGAACTTTAAGTCATCTGCTCTATCACTCTTGTCTCTTAAATAAGCGTAGATCTACACGCTGTTCACTTGTTTTAATATTCGTGCCTGTCAGCCTGTCAGAGTTTTTATTGCATCGTGCACGGAAACACTATGATTTAAACTTAGGAGTCTATATACACTTTCAATCATTTATCTTCTGCGTGTTAAACCAGCTCTTGGTTTAAAAAATCTCATCAATATCTGATCATTAACCAAGTCTGACCAAAACTCAAGCCTTCCTGACAATAAGTATTCCCAACAATCTTCTCTTTCTTTAGTAAAAGCTATCAAGGTATCACGTAATAACAATGTCCTTAATTTGATGATACTGCGCTTATCTGAATGGCGTACGTCAACTGCTTTTTCGTATAAAAATGCTCTTTCAAGTGAAACACATCATTTGGGAATTTCAATTTCTTACTGTAACATCGATTGTCATTTCTTTCTTGTGTAAGCAAATTTTGATCGAATGTTATAATGAACTAATATCTGATATTCATTTTCTAACATCTGTTATTATTCGTTTGTTAACTCTTGCATGTTTCTTTCCCTACTTATTCGAAATAAGATTCCGTAGCCTTTCATTTGATGTTGGAGTTGCGGTTTTAAATTCTATAAAATGTATATATAGAAATACTTTTATCAGGGCCAAACAATGCCATTCTAAATAAATTAAAAAAAAAAAAGTCAAGTTATGTTACAGCAATTCACAACAATTATTTTGATAAATTGTGCCCGAAATTTACACTTACCATACTAAGCTTCTTAATAATATCTTTTAAATATTCTTTTTCCCAACTTCAAGGTTTTCAAAATTGTTTCTCAATATTTCTGACTGTTTTTCAAACAATTTAAATAATCTAACTTTACTCAGAAGACTCAAACTTCATGGTTCTAAAATGAATTTCACCTAAAATGAAATGATGGGAAGTAAATAACATGGTACAACAAAAAAATTTAGACTTCAAACGACACAAGAAAAAATATAGCTTAACAAAGTCTTGCCATACAATAGCAGAAAATTTAAAGTAAAATTTTTTGAGCCCCTAAAATAAAAAATTGAAATCGATAAAAAATTGTCTTAAATTTACCATGGAGGGTTACATGGAGGGTTACATAATGTAGAAAGGCATTCTCATGACAAACTCTAAACTGAAGATTTTCGAAGTTTTCCACTAAAAAAACATAATTTTTAAGGTTTTCAAGGTCATCTTGTCTGATTTCAAGCATTTCAAGATACATAAAAAACCCTACTCCAGTGCTCTTTCAATATTAGAACACCAAAGAACAATACAGATAAACGAAAATATAGCCAGCTCACTTACTTTCTTTTGATGGCAAGTAATATGCAAGTATCCCAACCAAGGTTGATAGAGCTAAGATCCAGTGTAAAATAATAAAACTAACTTCATAGTCTATTATGGTAAGAAATGAAGCTTGACTCAAAAATAAGAAGTTTAGATACAGCAAAATGTACAAATACAAGAAATCTAAACTCAAATATCCCTGCACTTAGTACATTACAAATAAAGCACAAATAAAACACTGTTAAAAACTATTTACTTTCCCGAAAATAATGCAACCTTGCAATCTTGTAAATTACTCGAAAAATTCCTGAAATCAGAAGGAAATAACAGGGAAATTCCTTGAAATAACATGGAAATTCTTTGAAATAACAGGGAAATTTCTTCAAACAACATAAAAGATAATGATTTTCAGGCTATAGTTTTATAAGAATATTATTTACAAATATCTTTCAAATGAGGTTTCAAACTAGTGATTTTGGCAAAATTAATATTGTTGGCTATTATGGAACCCACCGTCTTTTGACTCAAAATTTTGACTCAAAAAAAATTTCCCTTATTTGGACCAATGGGGAATTTTGCCTAGTGTTTGTTTACATCTTAACTCCTGATCAAATTTCAGCTTTATATTATTTTCGTTTAGGGTAAAGCCACAGATTAACTGGACTACTACAATTATTTTTGTTACAAATTATTAATGAAATGTGTTTCGGCTTTGAAATTTCTTGAAATACATTTTTGTGGTTAGAACCACCAAGCAAAATTTTTTCTTGACGTTACATTTCTGAACAGGTGTAGAACCAGAAAAATTCACAGTATAGTTCCAATTTTATCAATATTTTAGAAAAATTCTTGTTTATAGCTTAATCATCCTGTAAATCGATTAAATATCCAATAACTGAATAAATCAGAAGGTAGTAGGATAAAACAGGTCCCACCCCAGTATTCCTAATATCTGAATTTTTTCGTCGTACAATATTAACAGTAACACCAGTGGGAGATAACTTTTCTATTGCAGTTTTTCTAGCAGTTGGAAACAACACTCTCATGATTTTCTTCAAAAACCTATTCCAAACTTAGATTTCAACGGAGAATTATGTAGTTTGCTATCTATTGCTACAAAATATGCGCAAAGCTTCCTTCAAAACGATTCTCAATGGAGAATTCAGTAGTTTACTTTATAAACACAAAATTTACGAGTTTTCTTCATAAGTTCATAAGCTAATTTCAAACATGAGTTTAGCCTGGAAAATACAGTAATTTACTAACAAATTCAGAACTTACGGGTAATTTTCAACAAATACGTTTTTCAAACTTAAAATTTAACGAAAATTTCAGTAGTTTACTATATGAGTACAGAATAAAAGGGTGATTTTATATAAAAATGTAATGCAAACTTGTATTTGGCAGAAAACACAGTAGCCTATATTATAAGTACAGAATTTACGTCTGGTGTTCTAGACAAAAAAATATTTCACATTTATTTTTAAATTAAAATACATTAACATTCTATATTAAATAAGTAAAAGAATTTACTATAGCTATGTGTTAAATTATTTTTCGTATGGTCCTCTCATTTGAATGTTGTGCAGAAAAACTGACCATACATCTGAAATGTTCTACAATGATTGGAATAAATCTGACCATAAACTGAGTCCAGAACTAATCTGGGGAAGTTTTACTTTGAAAGATATACAAAGATATACTCACTGAAGAAGAACTTCATTTAAACACCACTACCAGAAAAAAACATGGTGTTTTGACACAAACCCCCTCATCTTTAAAGCATGTTTTCTTTGGAAAACCCTTCTTAACTCTATAAAACAGTCTATGTCTTTAGTTTGTTTTTAAAGATCGATTCCAAGTGGAATTATTTATCACATGAACGAATGAATGAATGAAAATTTTACTGCAAAAAATTCAAAATTCAAAATTATTTCTAAGTTTATTCAAAAACTAATTTCAAACTAGTGATTAACGGAAAATACAGTAATTTACTAATAAAGTTCAAAATTTACTTGTAATTATCGTCTAAAACGAATTTCAAACTTAAATTCAATCGAGATCTCAGTAATTTATTACATAAATTTAGAATTTGCGTGTGAGTTTCTGCAAAAAAATATTTAAACCTTCTATTCAACGGGCAATTCAGAAGTTTACTATATTATAAGTACAAAACTTACTGGTGATTTTTTACAAAACGTATTTAAAGCTTGTATTCAACGAATAATTCAGAAGTCTATTATATAAATACAGAACTTGTTTACTAGTTTACTAATGAATTCAGAATTTATGGGTAATTTTCTAGAAAAACGTTCATAAACTCCCCGTGAAAATAGCCCAAAGTTATTTCGAACCCAGGGATTTATACGACTTAGAACATTAATTATTTAACAACCACGAATATTTTCACCGGCAAAATTACAGATATCCGCAAAATTATCTGTTCCTGGAATGAAACGTTAAATATTAGTGAGAAAAATGTTAAACAAAAGTGGACTCAGAATCGATCTTTGAGGTATTCCTGATAGAATTTCAATCCACTTACTAAATACATAAAAAAATTTCACCTTTTGATTTCCAAAACGTAGCCGTGTCTTTTAGCAGGAAGAAGATCATGTTGAATATTGAGATAAACTCAAAAAATTATTATGCCAGTAACAACACCTTCTTTTACCTAAAGCACTCTACTACATTTGTAATAACCTTAGCAAAGCACATTGGGTAGAAAAATCCCTTTGAAAACCACATAACAAATCAGTAAACTTGCCTAAAAAAGCGTAACAACAAATGGATAAATTTTACATTATTCCCACCTGAGGTATCTGCTAAATGAAAAAGGATTTACTAACATACACGCGCTTAACGATATCAGCATAAATTAATCGCACGCGCTCGCACAAACAATCTAATAAATAAATTTGGTTACCGAAAATATTTTTGGTACCGAATTTTTTTTTCTTTTTTGTAATTTCTTTGGTTAACGTTGGTAATCGTTATAAGTTGTTAGGTGTGAGTTTTTCTTTATTATACTTAAACTATAGCAAATATCAAACTTTCTTGTCTGCTTAGATTTATAAGATATTTGGATATTTTACAAAGGAGAACCCTCAATAGTAGTTTTTTATATTGCCCTGTAATATGGATGTTTTGTAAGAAAACTGATTATAACTTTATCCATCGTGTTTAAAAATGAGGCTTACGGGTAATACACAATAACTTTGAACTTGATTTTAAAGAATTCCTTCTCTTGGAAAATACAATCAGCGTTCATGAAAAGCATTTACAGAGTCTAATGACAGAAACATATAAATCTGTCATCAAACTAAATCCCGAACTAATGTAGGATAGTTTTTCCTTAAAAGATGTACCATACATTCTCAGAAATTCTTTTATTTGGAATCTCCCACCTGCAAGAAAATCTAGTTACGTATCAAACTCACTTATTTTTAGAGCTTTTTTTTGTATTAGTCTTCCCCTACGCTACAAAAGCTGCAAATTTTTGCCTTATTTTAAATCAGCTATTAAGGCATGGGTCTGCAAATCATGTGCATGTGCAATATGCCGTTAATTAGTTCTTTGTGTGTTTTTGTTTTATTGTTATTTATTTGATTTTCAATTTTAATTTAAAAAATTTGTTGGTCAATATTAGTCTTTATTAATATATGATCATATTCATATAAAACTATGTAAGCGTTCCCAACGTTGAATAAATAAATGAATGAAAACTAGGAGCTAAATATAATATTTATCACGTTTCAAAAGTTTTTACTGGAGTGTCATGTAAGAGATGTAATCGTTTGTATTCTGACTCCAAGAGGACTCCAAAATAGTTAAAATAGGGAAAAAGGCCTACAATTAATAACCGAAACTGTTTTTTTGAAATTAGATCCTCATTAATATTGTAACTGTATAATATTTACAGGAATAAAATAAGTTAATTTACTGAAACCAGACCGACGGGGCCGAAAATGAAAAACTTCACAAAGGCACTCTAGGAGTCAGATCATCAACTTGAAGTTCTATAAGAACAATCCCAACTAAACCTGTTCTTTAAGCATTGAAGAATTGAAAGAAAAAGCTTTGAATACAGGAGCATTATCCACACAGTAGAGATAAGTTACAAATAAAAGTTCGGAATTTGTGAAAGCATCACTTTTTCAAAGATACTCTAATAAGGTAGCTCTCTTTATCTTCCATTTCGTGTGTGCAACCACGATCTAATCTTAACTTTAATCAATACCCTATTTAGACTCACCATGGAAAAGATTTTTATTTGTCAAAGTATTCTTTGCATGAATACAAGCCATTTTCTAAAGAGCGGTTTTATTTCCCTTTTCGAGTATTTTTTTTCTTTTTGTGTTTTGTAAAAATTAAAGTTTCCATTGCTCACATCAAAAATTAATCATTTAAACTCTGAGTTAAAATTGATGAAAAATTTGGGCATTTTTGGACAAAATTCTTTTCACCGAATTATTTCCTAATAAAAAACAGAAATTAAAAATTTTCACGATTAGAACACGCTCGTAAGTTTCGTTATAATATATTGACACAAAAGTAATAAGATCTCATCTCCTAACGACAAACAGTGTCAAATGTAACTTGCCTTATACAAGTCAAAACACAAAAAGATGGACATTTATGTTATAACATATATACAAGTAGGATAAATTTGGTAGTTTTATAATTTTTATAATATTATAGAAAATCTCACAGTTTTAAATAGGCTTGTGTTATTAAAAATAGGATTTATAGAAAGTATAGACATGTTTGAGGTATTTCCATATTTTGATGTATAGCTAAATAATGTTTCACATGCGCTGTTTTTAAATACTTAACATCTCAAGTTTCTATTCAAAATACGATTTATATATAACAATTATACTAACGAACTTGATATAAACTAGAGCATGAAATTGATAGCTACTTCTTAACCTTTTTTCTTTTTTTATCGAGTGAGAATTTGATTTAAAATCGCCTTGGGAGCATTTCTCTAGCTAGAAAGGAGTAACTTCGCTGGTAACATGGTTATTTTAGCTTGAAAAAGTTATTTTCTTTCTTTTATCCTTTTTTTTTTTTATTTTAATTCTTTTTGTGCCAAGTGTTTATTTTTATTCGTTTTTAGTTATAAGGTTATATTTAATTCAATTTTTCCATAACTAAATTTCTTTTTCTTACCGATTACGAAGAAGGTTAGTACTCCTCCTGCCCCGACCTACGCTAAGCTGTTTCAAAAAATTTAGTATTTTAGGGTATGATTACACTGTTACCCTAACTCCAGTGAAATAGGTTTAGGGTACAAAATAACTGGCATAGCCATCATATTGGTAAAATATTTCACTTGCAAAAAATTTTTAGTATTTTTAATGCATTCATAAAGTGCATACTCAGTATTTAACGCAACGTAGGTCGGAGCAGGAAGGTGATTTACCATTATGTTACCGATTACTTTTCACCTTAAGGGGAATTTTTTACCACAAGATCGTGGACTGCGAAATGCGAAATGCAAAGTAGTTTCTCTAATTTATGTCGCACTCCATAGTTAAAATTGAAAAATAGTTTCATCTTTTTTTTTTTTATGAAGTTTTTGAAACAAAATTCATCAAAGTTGTCAAATCTGGTTAATTCAAATATATATACATTGCCACCACGATTTTACAGTAAAATATTATCAAGCAGCATTTTACGGCATATACTTGACATTAAGGCGAAATTTGGAACGGTTAACTTTGACACTAAAAGCACGAAATATTTTCAATTTTTTGTCTTATCATATCTATTTTAAAGAAACTCCCACTATGTTTATAAACTTGAATATTAATTTGGAATACATTCTATTGATTTAAAACGTATAGGGAAAATATTATATCTAAAAATGTAATTAATATTTTAGATTTCTGGATTAAAATATGTATCACCAGATATATAAATAATAAACAACTTTGTTGTTTTTATTTATAATAACATACCAGCTATGTGTTTATATTAAGAGAAAACAGAGATTTGTTGTAGTGTTTTTATTCGCCATGTGATGAAAATTTATACTCAATAATTTAAAAATCATGAAAGTAAATGCAATTTTTTCTAAGAAGGTGCTTATTCACTGTTTTTCTAAGAGGGTGCTTATGCAATGTTTTCCTATTACAGAATGGTATTAAAAGAAAACTATGTTGTTGGACATAAAAGCTGTACTGTGATCCTAAAATGCATACATACATACATACATACAAACATACATACATACATACATACATACATACATACATACAAACATACATACATACATACATACATACATACATACATA
>JAUZNK010098466.1:0-12032 GCA_035046665.1 Euphysa ruthae
TAACTATCACTGCAAGGGAAAATAAGGGGGACATTTTATATATAAATTTGAAAATTCAAATTCTTTTCCAAGAAATCAAAGAATAGTCCACCGTGACTATGATAAATGCCACCACATCAACGGTCTGTGGCCGCAAAAACATGCTGCCACATATTTTTCAAATTAGAGGACTGATAACCTATATGATTTTAAGAAATTTAAAAGAAGCCTTTGTAATTCAGCCTAAAAATTTCAAGTCTGGAAAATTTTCTCGTTTTTAACTTCAACTAACTAAGAAGGAACAATAAATTCATTGAGAATTTTATTCACTCCCAGTTAAATAAAGAATTTTTTAGGTAAGGATTCTGAGATTTCTCATTTTTAAGATTGTTTGTCTTTGAAATCATAAATGCGGTTCATTACTTTATAAAAACTTTTTACCAGCTTTCTATTTCTATTTTCATTATAGCTATAATTAAAATACTCAATTGTTCTTGTATAAATAACAATAAATTGCCATCCACTTATGTAAGTTACCGTGCTATACAACATTCATGCAGGTATAAATTCTTATACTTAGCAAAAAAAAATTTTTTTTGAGGAAAACACCTCACATCACTAATTGTAAATAAATATATTCAAATATCAATAAATTGTATTAATATTAATATTTATTCTTGGTGACTTTAATTTCTATTTTAAGATTCATAACAAAGAGTCTAGTGTTAAAGATTTTCATAATCATATTTTTGAACATGATGGAAGCCCTTCCAATTAGGATAGAAGTGCCTCAGCGAAAGGTTACAGAAGCATATGCATATCACCTCGACAAAAATAGTTTTTTTTTTTTTGTCTTAACCCTTTGCATATCTTCCCAGGACAAGACTGGGATTTTGTTGTAATAAAAATATCCCAGTCATCGACTGGGATATTTCTGGGTTTTGCAGACTTTCACTTTGAAGGTGATTTTTGATTGGTATTCGACTTCTCATGAACTGCAAAACAAATTTGTTGAATTCTCCATAAAGTTTTGTTTTGGAAAAATTCGGCAGTTTCAATATTTAGAAATGGTATGGCTGCTGTGGAAGTTTCAAAACATTGGCAACTCTGTGATTGATTTGTTCTTTTTTGTGTAAAGATTATAACGTATTTCAACAAAGGTCAAACACTTTTCCTTTGGATGCAGCACATTTACCAGATTATTATCTGCTTTCATGAAAGACGGAGTGGATGGGTTACCGATACTAAAATCATTGACCTGTTGTTTTAAAGTGCTGCAACCTTTTTCTAAACTTGCTTGTTACATCACATTCGGTTAAAATATTTGCTTTCAACGAATGAGCTGCTATATGCTGTATATATGCTGTTCCATATTTGAATCACATTTCTTGAATACCTAAATCAGCAAAGGCATTGAAGTGATAGAGTAGTAATACAGCTATTTCTGTATCATTGACAAAACAACTACTCGCTTGTACCATCATCTATGGTGCTTGTTGTATGAGGTATCAGTCCAAATCAGCCTCCTCAGTATCACTTTTCAAAGCAACACATGTGGTAACTTGACCTTCTTTTCCCTCAATACAATCTTGACTTCCCTCTGTATCTGCAACATATCCACCGAAAACCATGCTTTTGATTGAGTAGGATTTCTCCATAAAACATTTTCGACTCAGCACCTAAATATTCTCTTTATTTTTCGAACACGCCCAGAAACAAGCAATTTAAACAGATATGGGAGATTCTAAAGAAAGGTTGACATACTCCAGCTGTACATTTGAAGCTGTTTTGCAAATCCATTCACATTCCTTGATTGAATCTTGCAGGTAACCATTGTTACCACATACAGCTGATCAAATCTTGTTATTTGCTTTGTAATAGTTAACACTAATGCAAATGCATCCTAATACATGACAAAATCAACAATCAAAGGGATGTGGAAATGTCAGAGATTGTATCAATGTCATAATTGGCGGTATCAAGTTGTTTTATGTTTAATTTTGAGGATATGCTTATTAGGTTTCTTTGTAAGAAAACCATTGAAAAGCATTTTTTTCTTCTGAGTTGCTGTCAGAAAGAATATCTTTCATAGAAATTCCTCGCGATCGTGGAATATCAACCTTTCCTTGGGTTTGTCCAAGTCTTTTCTTGATGGAAGAGATTTTTTTTATTTTTTGCCAGTTTTGTAGTTTCGGATGGGCCACTTGAGAACTTGGGCAAACAAGCTTTCTTGATAGTAGTAATCCATTTTTCTCCTTGATAATGAAACACTCAGACCTGAATACTTTGTACTCGTTTAAACCATGAGTTTGAAAGTTAAGTATTTTCTCCACAGGTTCTGCAATAATAACTTGTCCCGTTGTGAAATTAAGCAAGTTTTGTTCTGTTTAAGTTGAACGTGTTATTTATATAATCTCTGACTTTCACAATCGCTTCGTTGAATTGAACATGGAAATTGCCATGTAGTTTATGATGCAGTGGCAACTCAGCATCACACTGATTGTTTGATGTTTTAGTTAGATCTGCATGTGCATTGCTTGTTGCGAGAACTTTGGTATATACAAACTCTCATTTGGTTATGTAGTTGTCTTGCTTAGTTTGCCCAATGATCTCTGCAACCGATTTCTTTGAGCATCCAATCGTTTGCTCCAGTTTCATGTCAGGCGAAACTGCTTTAAAATTGCCAGGGCTTGATTGTACAAGAAATTTCCATGCATAAACTCTTGGTATAATTGTGTGTGCTCCTCTTCTGGCAGTTTACGCATCTTTTCGAGATACCAGGAGCCATTTTTCAGATAGTTAATTCTGTCTGATTCTCAAAATACAGGAAGTAGATCTTGAACAGCTTGTAAATGTTGTTCCCAGTCCCCTTCTCTGTCAGCAGCTACGAGTTGCTTTAACCTTTTAGTCAGAGTAGCTATGCTGTCAAAATAATGTCGCATTTGCAACTGATTTTTGCAATGATTAGAGAATTCTTGAAAACACCTATGAAGTTCTCTTGTTTTTTCCAGTGCTTCTGACATGTACCCTTTACATTTCCCAGCATCTTTTAGCACCGTCAAGGTTTGAAGATGTTTGATGCTTTCTATGGCTTCTTCAAGCTCTTCTTGGTTATGAATGTCCCAAAAGGCTTGCCATTTAACTGCTTTGATTGCACATTCCAAAATGAGGATGCCAATCAAACTATAATTTTATAGCATAATTTTATAGCAGATAGAACAGGACCTTCACTCCAAATACGTTTGTCTCAAGTAATACATCTTCTAAGCCAGAACCACATATATGTTTACCAGTACAGTGGGCAGCACATTTAGCCATGTGAAATCCTCCGAGCATGGCTACAGTCATTTGAATTCATTCTCATATTTTAAGAAAATATCTAAAACAGTTCGATAGACTCCTCTTCACAAAATACTGGTACCACATCTTGCTGTAGTTGCTTTGCTAACTGAACAAAATTTTTCTTGTTGATGTAAACTGTTTCTGGCTCGGTGGACTTGGGATAAATGGCAAGAATCCAACACACAGCTGCATGGGCAAAGTCAATAGACCGTAAATTATTTATAACATCATTAGTTGAAATTTTGAGGATAATACGTAAGCAGATTCATTTTTTCTTTCTGAATTGCAGAACTGTATTTTATGATCAAAAATTTCTAACAAAAACAATTTTAACTCGCAATTTTGTCACGAAGTTCAAAAAGAATTGCCTTTACCACTGTCCAAAATATTGTGAAAGGAATGTATAATGAAGGTAACAGGACAGGAGCGTTTCCCAGATAGCTGTACTTCGATGTTACATTTTTTTGTGGCTGTTTAGCATTAACCAATTTACGAAAATATCTTTTCAAGCACTGGTCATTGTAATGTAAGTCTGCACTATTAAACCTTTCATCAGTGTCTAAATCGCTGATACACCTCATCCATTAAATACTGTGTTGCTTTAGTTATGTGTGCACAGCATGCTCTTTCTGAAACACAGTACTTTTCTGAAATTCTATTTTCTTGTACTTTGCCACAAGCAAAACATTTTAATCGATATGATGGTAGTGGTGATGATGGAGCTTCACGTGGTAGCATAGTTGATCTAGAAAACAACCGGAAGGAACAATTGGCAAGTGTAAGAAAGTAGCATACACAGCATAAGTGTTAGTGTGTATGGCCTTCCATATAGAGTCCTAATACAGACATACAAAGACTGAATACAAGAGGTATACAGGCATTAATTTTCCTTCATTAACAATTTTTGCTGCAAGTAAAATTAAAACCAACAATCTTAAATGTAAGGAGAAGTATCTTGGCTTGGTTTATCATGTAGAAAAGGAATGTTTACATTTTAACCTTTTTTTTTTTTTTTTTTTTTAAACTTCATGGCATCTACATACCTTGTTTTTTTAGGTTCCAGCTCTGGGTACTGTTCTTTTGCATTTTCATCTATCTCGTCATTTTACTGTGTGGCCTGTAATAAAGTTTTTAATGAAAATGTACTTCACAAGGCCGTAATGGCTAAGAGGTAAACCCCACCCCAAAAAAAAATTCGTAACAGATCATTTTGGATGGGACTGATATAACAAGAACTTTACCACTGGAAAATACAGTTCCCACTTGAAAGCTGTGAAACTAACGAATATAGGCTGCTTTGATTGTTAATTTGTCTTTATAGCATTGCTAGATAGCAAAAAACTAGTAAAATGACTGCAAATATATTAATAATTGCTATGAGCTTTTTACTGAAACATAGAACAGAAAATTTCCTGGCTCGATTCAAAAGTTGCTAATCTTGATCTTTTCTAGTGTCTTTGTCACAACATATTTTTTGTAGCATTCATTTGTAACATGGTGCTTGAAATTCCCATTTAATGTAAGAAATTTTAACCACAAATAAACATCATCTTTACGAATTGCTGTGTCATTAATAATATTTCTTTAACCATTTTCAGTTGATACAAGATTTTTTGACTTCAGACAGATAATGCAGCACATGTTTAAATTCGACATTTTCAGAGCTAAATGATCTCTTCAGTACAGGATTACCAAAGATTGTTAATTATTAATTATTCATCAAGAAATAAAAATATTATGGAAATAAACTCCAAAAAATTTATAACACAAAGGAGGCAAAAAAAGGCGTTTTCCAACGTTTTGTTTTTTTTGTATTTTGAGTCCCAATTCGAAAAGCTGTTTAATTTTGATTTATTGGTGATTTATTGGTCAGTTTAGAGTGTTTTTCCTGTTTTTGTCAACTTTGACGCCGCCAAAACAGAAATTATTTTAGGTGCTTTCTGACATTATATTTGGAATTTGCATCAAATTTTGAGTACAGCGAGGTGTCGTTTGCATATGTTTGAAATTTCAAAAAAATTACTATTTTCAAAAATTTCACCTATTTTGGGGTATTCTGGAAAAAGGGAAATTCTGAGAAAGTTGTACTGTTTGGTGAAGCCTGCCCAAGTTTTTTTCATCCACGGCAGTGTCTAGAGCTGGTAGAAAAGGTTTCATCTCTGCCTTTTGAAATTTCTTTGGGATATACTGACAGAGCCTGGACTACATGTTGACATGAACTAATTTTGGTCTCATCTACCACTGATATGTCATTTCAGTGGTATTTATATATTCAAAACAAACTATGAATCGGAACGTGTGACAGATATAAAAGTTAGCACTTTGATATTAATTTCATTTTGTATTTAGGGCGTGGCCTCAACCTGTACTTCTTAAACAGATGCCAACAGAAAATAAACTTAATTTCCCAATATGGGACCCAAGGGTGAGTTGTTTTAAATTTTTATTTCCAGTCAGTTAGTATACAGGAAAATTGAAAAAATAGTTTTGCCATTTTTAGTGAATATTTTTTTTGAGTTAGATTTCTCTTAATCTTTACTTTTTTTAATTTTTTCCCCTGCTTTGGATGATTTTAATTGATCTGTTTGTTTTCATTTGGTAAATAAAGTAAAAATAAATCCTTGGCAATTCCACATTGTTGTTTAAAAAATTTTAATAGTTGCTTTTATGTGGCGCATTAACCAAAATGATTTTTGATCAATTCTTAAACAAAGAATCAATTAGTATACAGGGAAAATTTATCTTTTCATTTTCATTTGATAAAGTGAAAACAAGGCGCTTTTCTGTTTTTTCATAATTCTTTTGTTGCTCATCATCTATTTTTGATCAAACCTTAAAGAAAAAAATAATAAGTAAGGCCTAACATAAGCAGAATTGATCAGAGCCTTGTGATTTAATTTGGACATTTAGGGTCATAAAAGAAGATCTAATCATGGTAACTTAAAGAATTTGTGTTTTAACAACTGGATGTTAGCAAAGTCATTGTTTGGCGAAAAAATTTTTAGCAATAAGTATAGAGATTGCAGAGAAAATAGCTGTTTGGAATAAAAAAAAAAAATAATAAATAGAATTCAATGAAACTTTTGAAAATAACTCAAGCTTGCAATAGTTGTTTAATGAATAATAGGGTTGTTGTAATTTGTATCTAAATTATTTGTGTAAGTTGGTGACAAAACCCCTCAAGTTCTCAACCAAATTTGAAAAGATTTCATTATATTACAAAGCCTAGACCTATATTTTGACTCATCGCTTATAACAGGAAACAACATAAAAAATCCTAAGAATTTTAAATAATTCCAAAGCGATTGCAAATTTTTAAAAGATGGAGCAATTTTCTTAATTTTTGTGCAACTTATCTTTGTCAACATCGTTACCTAGAAATTATTATATAGTTTGCTCAAGTTTTTTCATCGAAAGAAAAAAACAAAGCTGGTTTTCAAAACAATAATATCACATCAAGTCAGTTATATCTGAACGAATGTATTAAAACTAGATCTGATTCCAGATAGCTAACCGTTCTAGTTCTAATAGACTTCCAAAAAGTTTCTAACATAAGATATCATAATATAACTTTGGAAATAAATGATATAACTGTTTTAAAACCTGTAATATCTCTCCTAGTTTAAATTATGTCTGTATGATCAAAGGTAAAGGTTAAGATAAACTAGGCGTTCTTTTATTTCTGTGATTTAAACTGTGTAGTGTCACTGGGATCTTTCAAAGGCATATTAGCTTTTTTGTTAAATGTAAATAACACGCCAGGCTTTTGTCAATTTATATTTATATCTACAATTGTGGACAAAATGATTGTAGAAGATTCTTGTCTTTTAATTAAGAATTAATATGTTAAATTAGGACGAACTTAGTATTTATTTGAGCGAAGGTAAAACAAAATCAATTACCACCATTAGACATTTCATACCAAAACATGCAAATAAAACAGTGTTCTGAAGTTTTATAAACAATTAGTCACTGGTGAATCATTGACCCTTGAAGTTATCATTAAACTCCAAACTAAGTTTTCATTACATGAAAAGCCTGAAGGTATAATTGACTGTTCATAAAACACCCGTTTTTGTTAGAAGACGTGGAATTAAATTTTTAAGAACTGTATAATGAAGTTTTTGACGGTTCTTTTATTTAATGTAAAATAAATTTTTGTTTACTCGAAGTTTGTTTTGTATTACACAGAGTAAATTGTGGAATAGCCAAAACTTATATTATAATTTACTGTGAAGCGGTTTAAATGGTAATTTGCTTCCAAAAATTTGTGATGGTATTTCAGAGATGTTTTTTTGTACAAAAAAACCACCCGTCTATTAATTAATTTTACTCTGGTGTTCTTCCGTGGATTGGTAATTTTTTTTGTTCAACATGTGTTTAATAAGTGACATTGTGTTCGTTGATCACTCGACCTGGCTTAATGATACTACAAACATTTCAGAAGAATATGTTTGGTTTGATCGTTTTCACCTGAATAAAAAAGGTAATCACAAATTGGGGATAGAGTTTAAATACGTATTGATTATGAAAAGAATTGGAGGTAATAGTTCTTATGCAAGTTCTTTATCTTGTATTGGCTAGAAATTAGAAGGCTGAGAACAACAGTATTTTATTGTGGCTTTGAACCTCCTGCTGGATACTTTAAACCTGATGATGAAGCCAATTATGCGGTTCTAATTTCTTTGAGACTCGTCATGCTGCTACAAGAAAAAGAATTAGGGCTGCAGACTCTCAAATCTTCCTTTCATTTATGCAACACATTTTTATGCAAATTAAACATATTTTTATACTTTTATTTGCATAGCACCACCCTAAACTTATGAAAACAAGCACGGATTTACTTTTTTAATGATTTGACAATAAAAATAGGTTCTTTGTTTATTTTAATCTTGATTATATTTTCTAATTTTTGCTGAAAATTAAGTTAAGAATTAGGATATTTTTGTTGCTACTCTTTCTAGTTTAATATTGTAAACAAATTCTTTTACCATATCGCTTTTGCTGTGTCCTAAATGATAATCAATATCATTTAGGACACAGCAAAACGATATGGTATTTTATTCCATGGCTTGAAATGCACTGATCAGATGTGTCTGTTAAAACACCTCTTGATATCTTAGTTTAGAAAATTTACAACATTGCTGAAAAAAAAGAAAAAGTACTAAATCATTTTCACTATTTTTGACTTTGTTTTCCATGTTTTTGCTTTTCTTTTTCTCATTTATGAAGTTCTGACATTGTCTTACTTACATTATTTACATTATCTAATAACTATTTTAGGATCTTTAGTTATATATTATATAGTTCAGATAAATGGTTAAAATGGTCTGCTAAGTAGTCAAAACTTTTGTAAAAACACCAAAACTTAAGGGCACCTCCCTATTTCCGTACTAGACCACATCCTCACAAATGCCCCAGAAAAAATTACCCAGTATGGATTCCTTGAAATTTCTCTTTCAGATCTTCCTTATTCTTCAATTAAATAGTTTCAGGACAGGTACTGAAAAGTATACAAGATTTAGGACCATGCGCAACTACAGTAAAGACCTGCTAAGCAAAAGGTTAAGCTAAGCAAATTTTCCAAACTGTGAGAAATTCCGTAATATTAACCTGGCTTTTATAGATTTTTCATTTATTAATTTATACAAATTAATGATGAAATTGCACCATCCAAAACAACTGAAACATTTTTCAAGATTACTTGGACAAGGAAGTTGTGGAAAAATGGTTTTAAAGGATTAGAACTATACAAAAAATGTTACTGCATGGTAATGAAAAGTTTGATTCTTAAAGAATCTATCTTTTTTCTAAAAGCATCAGGGAGATTTGACTTGATACTTTTTTCTTGAATTATTTCCCTTAAGCTTACTTATTTTTATTTTACTGATAATTAGGTTTGTCTCACACCTAATATGTATTGTTTACCATATGTTTTATAGTATCTTATTTATGTTCGTGTCTTTTTAAAGTTGTGTTATTTCATAGAAAGAAAAAAAGAAAATTTAAAAGGACCAAAACTTATACAGAAAAGGGACTATTTAACAGAGCTAGAAGAGATGCTTTTGGAACCAATAAGAGGAAAAACGACAATTTTTACTCAATTAAGCTTATTGAAAATATAGACTGAGTTAAAGACCTTTGAGGATCATCGAAAAATATAGATATTATAAAATCAAAAAAGTAACGTCTTCTCGATAGCGAGGTTGTTGTTTGCAGTTTTACAATGCTCAATTACCTCATTGTAGTTGTTTGAATACCCCCCACATATTCACAGGCTTATAGATCCGGAGAAAATCCCAACATCACACAAAAAATAAATGACAACTTATTTCACTCCCAACATGGCAGTACTCTCTTCACAGAGCAAGAAACATATCAGAAGCAAAATAAAGTCATACCCCCATTGGCTAAAAAGATTATCGTAAGCCTGTGACAATGTGAAAGGCTACAGATCAATTCAGCAAAACCTTAATATTAGGGGTTGAATGCACACTCTGTATATGATTGTTATTAATGTGATATGATTGTTATTTCAAAAGCATCAAACACTACCAGTGAAATGACTTCCAGCTTTATGGCATATTAAATATTTAAAAGGAACTTTTCTTCTCATGGGTATCTGAGAATATATATTCAGAAACATAATTAATAATTTAAAATAACATAGATCACCAGAATTTGATGAAATATCTTCTGTGTTTAATAAAGATGAATTTCCATCTATTGTGAAATTATGTACCCAAATTATAAACCTTTCAATCAGGACTAATATGTTTCTAGATGATTTTAAGATTGCAAAAATGACTTCTTTATTTAAAAAAGGAATCAAAACTGAAGCAAAAAACTGTAGAGAAATATTTTTGTTGATAAGTGTATCCAAAATTTTTTTAAAAAAAGTTTTTAATAGTCAAACTAAGGATTAAAGAATTAATAATTGCTTGAAGAAGGGGGTAAATTTTAATCAGGATTTTGAAAGGGGTTTTTCAACTGATACTTGTCTCTCATATCTTCATGGCAAATTTGCGAAAGGTTTTGAAAAGTATTACATCGAAATAATTAATAAATAAATAAATTAATAAATAATTAATCTAAAAAAAACCTTTGGCACAATAGATCACACCATTTAAAGTCCATGTGTTTTTCAAAAAATGTAGTTTCTATGTTCAAATTCTGTCTCTATAAGACATGGTAAAAATTAACAAAGGCTTTTCTAATGAGGAAATAGTAAAATTTGAGTTTTAAGACATTCTCTATGCAATGCGCTGATTCACCTTCATGTCAACAGGTAACCAGATTATTGCTCAGTAATATTTAGTACTTAGGTAGGCATCATTACCATTTCCTTCTTAGTACTAAACAGTACAGAGAAATAAACTTAGCTGTTGATATGAGGGTAAATCATTGCTTCACTGTGCATACAGTCGGCGTATTTCCGCACATGCATTTAAATTGCAACAAACCAAATTTAAATTATATTTCTGAAATCTTTACAGTTTCTGAAAATATATGCCCTTTAGAAGATCTATTGTAGGAGAAAATTTATTTGTCATCAAAAGGGCTTTTTATATGGAACAATCTTCCAAATGAAATAAAAAGGAATAACAAACTACGACACATTTAAACATTTCTTTTTTTATAATGAATATTTTAATAAAGTATTTACATTTAATTCAATTTAAACTGCTATATGGCAGAATATCAACTAAATTAAAAATATAAAAATACAATACAGAAGCAGTAAATCCCATAAAGTATTTACTTCATGAGATCAAAATTTGTGGAAAAGGTTTTTGGATTTCTCACAAAAATCTGATTGAAGATTTTTCTACACGTCACTAATACCCCTATTTTACATGTAAAGTTCTTTATACATTAGGAATTAATGTAATTAATTTATTGATGATTAATATAGTTGATAGTACACAGGTAGTTCATAACTAGATGCAGATTTAAATTGATGCAGGTTTAAATTGATCTAGTTTGTCTTAAGCTAAAACTTTACGAGTTGCTCTGTTGTTTTAGTTGTTCTGCAAAATGCTCTAAAATCGAGTTAACAAAGCATTTAACCTTAAAAAATATTAGTTGCAGTGCAGGTATCACAGCGTGAAAGGGTTAAAATGTAAATTGGTTTTATAAACATCTTAGGTAAGCATCTTGCAAATAAGGCAAAACTTGGAATATTAAAGTGGGATAAAATATTTTGCTTAATCATTAATTGAATAACACTTTGTTTGTCTCTTGATGTGGAGTTTTAATCAAGGTAAGGTTTGGTGTTGTATTTGATTAAAGTAAGTCCGGAGTCTATTGCTGAGAGCTTGTTTATTATTATAATTTTTTTGATTATGGATAAATTTTGAAAATATTATTTCTGGTAATTTTTGCATTTTAAATTGATTTACTTGACTTGGAGCCTCGGCCCGTAAGGGTAAAACTTGTTTTAAATATGATTTATGATTATTGAAATATTTTTTTTCCTTTAGTTCAAATATCAATCAAATATTATAAATGTAAACCCACTTATCTACTAAAACATTTCTAACTTAAAGTGAGTAGCAATTTTTTTTTATAGACTAATCCAGCAGACCGATTCCATTTGATGCCAATAATTACACCTGCCTACCCTCAACAAAATTCAACTTTCAATGTTTCAATGTCTAGCAGAACAGTAATGCAAGACACCTTCAAAAGAGGTAAGCTTGATACATATA
>JAUZNK010098477.1:0-12031 GCA_035046665.1 Euphysa ruthae
ATGTTGCTCTTTTGATCGATTTCGAGAGGGTCTTTTGGATGCGAAAGTAAATTGCGTAACGTCTGCTGCGAGTAGAAGGTATATAATATTCGAACAACCTTCTACTCGCAGCAGACGCAATTTATTTCAGTTACAATTTTTAATTGTAACTAGCCTGATGATAGGAGCAGCATGACTCCTGAAACGTCACTCAATAAAATTTATAACTCATGACATGCGTTTTATATCTTTTTAATTAATAACTAATAGATTGATGAAAAATCAAAACACTTTTCTTTTTTCTGTAAAAAAGCGAAAATGTGATATTTAATATTTAATCCTTAAAAGACCAGCTCGTAGTTTAAGAATTTTATAATTACACATATTTAATGTTAATTAATGTAAATGATCGTTAATGATCGTTAAACCACAAAACTGCAAATATATTCTATTAAGAATGGCTATACCTTTAAAGATTGATTTTCATGCGTTGTATTATTGTAGATAAATCCTAGTATAATATTATTGTAGCGACATAATCATTGTATTTAGCAAAAAATTGAAATTCATTGATTGTTATTTAAAAAGGTAATTAAATATTCAATTATGAAAATATTTTTTTACAAAAAAAATTTCAAATCACATCCATCAGTATAATGTTTAAAATACTTGGCGTTTATTTCAGTTTCTCTGTAGGTGCTCTATCTTAATTATATAAAGTTCTTATAGTTTTATTTCCAGCACAAGTATTGAGAATGAGAAACCATTGCATTGTTTAAAATAAATAGACATGCTTGATGGCAAAGTTATCATATGCTAATCGTGAAGAGATTATTTACTTTACTTGGAATTATTTAATAATCACAGTAAATTTTTTAAAACTTCACTCAAAAAAAAAGAAAGAAAGCAATAAAACCAGCAAAAATTTTAGGAAATAAACCTCTTGGGAACAATTAGGTAAGTCAATAAGATGCTCAGAATTTGAAAACTTATTTACTTATCTTCTCGGCCACAGCATGACTTCAGCAGACGCAAAACATGGGTTCAGTCCTTTGAAAGAGATCAGAACAAGCCATAGAGCACGGGTTAAAAACGATCTTTTAACATTGCAGTTGCGTATACAAACTGACAGTGTTTTGATTGCAGATTACGACCCTAAAAGTTCCATAGAAAGTTTTTTGCTAAACGATACGAGTAAAAGTAACTCAGGAAGTTCACGAAGAAAGTAAGTAGGTTTTATGGACACAGATCACGCCAAAGTGAACCCAAACCGAAGGTGAAAAAACCAATACAATTATTTGTTGAAGAAAGTTAAAAAACAAAAGAATTTATTGAGGTATATGTAGCATAGTTAGTTTTTAACGACTTCATTTTAAAAAAAGAAGTCGATACATTATTAAGAGTTTGTTCTAAATAAACTACTTGTTTATTTAGTTAAGCCAGCATAAATCATTCATTAAAAATCGTAACCTAATGATCAACTAAGAAAAACTAGATTTATTTTAGATTTTAAGAATACGTCATAATATTATACCCGCTGACCGCTTTTTCTTTGAATTATAGATAAAGCAGAAAATGATTATATTGTTTGACTTTAATTTATATACGCGTATTTAATGCGTATCCGAGGTTAAGGTAAAAGTTAACCCACAATTATAAAATAAAGAATACTATTTAAAGAAATTGATATTATAATTAATATTCATAATAATTAAAAAATAAATATAAACTTAGTCTTAAACTTAGTCTTAAAAACTAAACCTAAATTAGTAAATGAAGAGATGTATTTCTATTTTATTATTTCAAAATATTTTGAATCTGACTTTCCTCATTTAGTTTTATAAATGCAGGAAAAACAAAATTTATTTTATACATTTACGTTTTTGAAAGACTACTCACAAGAAACTGGTTTGATAAGAAGAACGAAATTAATTATAAAAATTTTAGAATAAATATAATAGAATTGTAAAGTTTTTAAATTTACTTGGTCTTTGATTACGATCTTTTTACTTACGTCTTTGATTCCGAACTTTATACTTTACTATAATACTTATAAACTAACCTATCATTTACCCTAGAATTAAACAGTAGTACTATTTCACACCATCCATGCGTCGTCGGAAAAATAAGAAGCAATAAAAAATAGTAATTATACATTATGCAGTGCTTAGCAAAGCAAAAATGGTTCAGTTAATTTATAAATTATAGATCCATTATAATTAAAAATTGTCTATCATTGCTCTATCATGTTGGAAATCGAAAATCTAAAACTAAAAAAGCACAGCAAAATAAGTTTTTTAGAAGTGAAACGATATAAAAAAACTTATCTATTCACACTAAACAATTGCATCATTGTTATAATCATTTGACGAGAGCACACTGCATTTTGGGATTAATGGGAAGAATAATGAAATGTTTGTTTTTGTGTTTTTTTATTTTCTTCTTGTAACATATAGTCAGTCTTGAAGAAAACGTCACACAAATTTTGGTTCCTTAGATATTTGACATATTTTCTCAAAGAAAAACACAGAAAGCGTTGACAATGCACCTTCTTGTTCTTCATTGAATACTAATTCTTCAAATTAAAGTGAATTTATGGCTGAGTTAAATATATCTTTTCAATTTTGTATATGGTTTAAAAATTAAAGGTTAAAAAATAAATATTCCAACATATATTTTTTAAACATAACATGAAAATATATTTTAAAATTTTGCTTGCATGAGTTCTGTGTTTTTATATTGACTTTCAGTTTACAGTTACAGTATTCAACGTTCACCTTTTTAACGTCAACATTATAGTTGATGTTTAAAATTAAATTATTTCTTGTAAATTTTTAGTTAGGTTGTAAGGGTCACTGTAGCATGTATTAAAAAAAATTTAATTTGCTATTATTTGTTTTAAGAGTGAAGAAGAAGTGATGTTTCACTCTGAATACATTTACAAGTGTGAAAACCAGTTCCCGCAATTTTATTTCTCAGTACCACTTAATTGTTAGTTTTGTATAATATGTACAAGTTTTGTAAGTAACAATGCTGCGCTATGACTTTTTGTTGATATCTCAGGAGGTTTTGGAGACCGCCCTATGAGCATTGAGCCTTGAGCCTCTTTACATCTAAGCTCTGTTCGCCATAAGGAATGTCTTAAAAATCAACAAGCTTTTAACGAACTTTGGAAACAAAACACCAGTATTTTGTATTAGTGTATTAAATGATTCTTTTGTGTGATATATTTTATGCTAATTAAAAATTGGCCATACACCGATAATTTTAAGGATGTTTTTGAGTTGATTGGTAATTGTGGCGGAAACGAGATTAAAATTCATCTTATAAACTGTTCAAAGCATGCAATGTAATTATCGCCGGATTCCATAGGAAAGTTTATAAGTATTATGAATAATTATATTAAGCTTCCATTACTAGCTTCATTGAGTAGCCCCTTCTTTACTTTTTACAGTGATGAAATAAGTGATGTAACATCGGTTGATAAAATGGCCAGGTACGCTTCTTTTGAACATAATGGCTCAGTTAATGAGCACTTTGTGTTGGAGTTTATCATCCAATAAGTAAAGTCTTTGATGCATCCATTTGTGCAAAGAAAGCGATGAGAGTTTTTTTATAAAAAAACATGATCGATATTAAAAAAGCTCGGTTTGCATGCATGAACACAACATGTGTAAATTCTGGACAACTGGGTGGTCTAAAATGTTTTCTTCGTCATATTATTCCGTTACTTAACTGGGTGGGATATGGAAATCATAAACTTGCCTTGTGTTTTAAACATCTGAAAAAGATATATCCCTGTGTTTTCAATGCTGATGCATTTTTAGAAGCCATTTTGAAATTTTTAAAGTATCGTCCTATAGCAATAGATTTGCGAGATAAGGCTGCTAATATATATGATAAACATAGAGTTATCTCTGTTGTACCAAAAACCACACCCTGGATGCTGCTCATCAAAGAGCATGTAAAATGGTATTCAAAGGTTACCGGTTCTTTTCTTTGTTCGTTTTATTTTAAAAATAAACACCGCGAACCAGTAGTATTAGTTCTGCTTATGCTTTTAGCCAAGCCTTCCATTGTGGCTACAACAATCCTTATTTTAAGCGATATTCTTATTTAAATTGAAGCAACAAAATTGCAGCTTTCTTATGTTAAAGAAAAGCGTGAATCCCAAATTTATCTCCTTGAAAGAAGTAACACTGGAAGATTTCTTTCGCTATTTTGTTGGCAACAGGTTTATCCCCTTTGTCAATGGCTTCATTAGAGAAATTTGCGAATTCTTTTCTCAGTTAGAATTCTGGATTAAATCAGTAATTTTTGATCCCCGAAAACTCCCAACATAAGGAGATGATTTAATTGATTATGGTTTGTCCAAACTAGGTGACCTGACATCCCACTATGGAACAAGTATAAAAGAGACACGTATAAAGGGCATGCGGATAATCAATCTGGTGATGTTGATCCTGTCAAAATCAAAGCTGAATGGTCTAGCTTTAAACTACTGATTTATCATCAAGGAGAACAATGTTTTCATAAAGTAGATATGCTGGTTTCTAGCATAAAATCTCCTCTTAGAGAAGAAGGAATAGTTCCGATTGAAAACATAAAAAAAGCTTCTCTTCTATTTTCTAAACATCTTTTCAAGAAACGTCTCCTGCGTAGAGAGACTTTTCTCTAAAATGAAATTAACAAAAACCCGATTAAGAAATCAACTGTCACATGTTCGTCTTGACCAACCATTACAGATTTCTACCAGACCCCCCAGAAGACCCCACAATGAATTTTATGAACACTTTGTAGACATTTTAAAAATGGAAAACCCAAACATGCGTATGGATATTTTAATTTATTTGCGATGTGTGCATATTTAATTAAATGTTGCATTGTATTTCTTTCAAAAAAAAGTTTTGTTAAATTTCTTTCTTTGTACAGAGCTGTATCATTCAATGAATTTGTTGAAACGTACAGTAATTGCACTACTTACTGAATGCAAGAATAATAAATAATAAGTAAAAATATTTACAACACTAAAAAATAACACCAAGTGAGGTTAGTTTTGTTTAGTAAAGTGTGTGGAAGTTCATTTATAGTCGGAGATTTCAAAGTGCAATTTGGATAAACTTTCTGTAGCAATAAAATAATTAAAAATCTCAAAAATACCATTACAGGCGGTCTAGAGATACTTAAATTTCTAAAATTTCCCAATTTAAACAAAAACCTCATATTCGCAAAATTTCTGTCTTACGCCCTTCTAGCAGTTTGAGCTTGTTAGCCATTTTTGACCAAATATGTTTAAAATTTAACATTATCAAATACATTAGGCTCACATTTATTTGAATTTCTTAATTTTCTCTTACCTTTGTTTGAAATTGTAGGATTAAAGCAGATACTCTGTCGCGAAATGTTAATTGTCATATTCTATTTAATGTTTTTGTCTCTCGTAACAACTCTTTTATTAACTCTTTTTTTCCTTTTTCTACAAAAGAATGGAACAAACTTGATCCTGTTATTAGGCAATCTATATCCATCTCCCATTTTAAGAAACCTCTTCTCAATTTTATTTGTCTCAAGCCAATGCCAATGGACTTTTGTGGTTTAATGCTTCTGACTCGTTTAAGAGTTGGCTTTAGTCATTTAAAAGAGTCTAAATATTGTCATGACTTTGCTGACACACTTGTTGCTAAGAAATTTGCCTTTTAGTTTACAGGAATGCATTAGTTACTAAGCTGTTTTTATGTAGGTTGTATCCCAACAACAAACACAACAAATTATTCAACAGCAGCACCTGAAACAGCAACAACAGACAATTTCAAATCATGAGCAAGCAATGGTTCTGAAGCGTTATCAGCAAGCTAAGCAGCAGCAGCGACAAATACAACAGCAAGGTTTTTAATTTCTTTGATATTGATTTATTCTGAGCTTTTCTCCTAGAACTTTTATCTTAGGTTGAATTCTTTTGTGAAGTGCATTCATCAAAAATAAAGTATGGTAGATATGATAATGGCTTTATAAAATTAGTATAGGAGGTTTCTAATATTTTCATGGATAACTAGAATAAGTTCTCTACAAGGTCTTAAATCACTAGACCATCACTTCAACTCTTACTGGGCCTTACTGTTTAATGGTTTAATGTTCAGGTTGGCTTTAGGAAGGCAATGTCCAACATCAATAAAATATTTTTCCCAGTAATTTTTTCACACAAAAGTTATATTTTTTCTAAATTATCCTAAACTTTTTTCATGTAGTTTTACGTAAAGCTACAGTGTACTATAGAGGACATTTTTAACACTTTTATAGTCTTGTGAAATCTACTCGTTGATGATCAGTTAAATATATTTAACCTCAAATAGGCACAAATAAATAAGGGCTAAACTTTGCAAGTTTGAATTACAAGTAATAAATTCACACAAGTTATTAAACACTCAGGTTAATTTAATTAAATTAAATCTGATTTAATTGTTTAATTATTGGTTTATTTATTTAATTTTTTTTTTTTTTTAACATTATAATTAAGCCAAAATTTTGTACCATGCAATTACAATTACAATAGCCATTTTGAAAGTTTCTTGGAGTCTTACCTGGTCTCTGCAATTATATTTTGCAATTTTGAAATATTTTTTGGGATCACTTCCCTTGCATTCAAGTTTAGTTTAAATTTAGTTTAAGCAAAATTAAAAAAAAAATAAAGAAAAATTTTTGAGAGAAATTCAGCCTTTTAGAGATTCTGAGAAAACTTTATGAACAGGGGAATTTTCTTTTCGTACTTTTTCTCAAGAATTTATGTTCAAAATCTACAGAAATTTTGATCTATGTTTAAAATATTATTTCTAATAACTTGAGCTTGTCATTTATTATTTGAAAATTTTGTTTTGTGTTTCAGTTTACTCCCTAAAAGTATATTTTTTTCTTTTTCAGATCAGAAAGTATTGGTTTTAATAGATAACTTACTGCATTAGTTAGTAGTTGTTGAAAATTTTAAAACAAAATTTTTTTCATCAAATTATTTGTTCTGGTTTTGCCAAAATTACAAGCAGATAAGCTTATATAAGGTTAAACTAGGTAACATTTTTTGAGCTAAACTTGAAGTAAAAACGTTTTAACTCTCTAAAATTGTTTGAATATTGACTGATTGTCTAATATACACTTAGTGCCAGCTTTCTGTAGAATTAAAGATAAAATAATATGGCATAGTTTGTTCTGAAATAAGATTTTGATAAAAATATATACCATCTATCTATGCCTTGTAACTTGTATTTGCATCTATTAACTCATGACAATTTTTTAACTTTTTTATACCACCACCCGAGACTGTTATGAATTTATCTGCTTCTGCCCATCAGTCTTTTTGTGTAGCTTTCCAAAAACTTTTCAATACCCAGGAGAAAGCAAATAATTTTAGTTTTTATAGATATCTTCACTTTTCTGTGAAAAATATATAGCATTGTTTTATTTTTATTTTTATGATATTTTTGTAGTTCTTTATCAACTATAAACAACATTGACATGTAAGTAGTAAACAGCAGTTTTGAAAAATTTTTATTAGATAATATAATTACGTTGTGCATGCATAAAAGGTTGGCTGCTTCTCTTGTGCTATATTAAGTTTTCACGACATCTTACCTTTTACTCTTTATTTTTAGGTGTAGTTACAAACAGTCAAAATAATTTCTTCACTGCACCTATAGCCGCATCAGTATCATCTTCAAACGTACAACAACAACATAAACAACCACAGCCATCTCCTTCACAAGTTATACTAGTGAATTCTCCCCAACCACAGCAACCCTCTCCCTCACCAGCTAGTCAGGTACTAAATCATCATTTTAAAGTAAATAACTGCATTACATATTACAATTGAAGCATTAAAAAGAGTTATGTGTTTATTTAACTGACATAATTCTCACTTATCTAAAGTCTATTTAAAAATAAGAATCAAGAATTTTGTAGATTGTAAAATAGATTTGAATTTATTTCTTAATAGCTGTTCACAAGAAAAAATGTTAATTTTTTATTTTTTCAAGAGATACCGTGTAGAGTATTTTTTTCTTTGGTATTTCATAATCATATCCCTCGAAGAAAGAAAAAATCATTTGTTTGAAATTTGAACTCGAAAAGCGTTGAATTTTAGGCGTAATTATTGCATGTCTATTAAATCTTCATATTACTCTTATTGCATATATAATATACTTATTTAAAAATATATATAATTTATTAAAATATATATATTTATATTTTGTGTACAAGTTTTATTTCTATTTTGAAAATTTCCACATAATTAATTTTGTCCTTTTAAATTTAGCACATAAATTTTTATAATTATCTTCAAAGTTTGTTAAATTAATTTTTTGTGATTATTGACGTATTATTAAAAATGGTCTCGACATCATCATTCTCGGTTCAACGCTAGTATGAATTGAACGGGGGGTATTAATGCTTTTCTTCCAACCTGATCTAAACTATTAATTTTAAATTCAACCTTCAACTGACCAACCAACTCAACCTCATGATCTGAAGGACAACTCTCTAATTATAATTTATTCAGAAATTATATTTTTAGAGTTAAGGTCATTCCGTTTTTTGTTGCATTATAAGTTAGCGAGTTGAGACCATAATTAGAAGTGTTAAACACTAAGAAGTTTTAATTGTTTCATATCTATTGTCTATCCAGTAAATTTATCCTTATTATCTCTTTCCATTTCTTTTTCATTCTAATTTTAAATGCACCAATTAGCTAAATCTTAACAGGTATAAAGCTAGTACTGGTGTTATGTATCCGCCAAACTATTCTCATGCCATTCCTTTCCAAACTATTAATATCTTCCGGTTCCATGTTTTACTGTAATATAATCTAACACTTCAGACACAGACTTTATACTACTTACCTTTAACCTCAATCAACAAAACTCTGCTAGGTCCAAAACGTTGAAATAATAAATAAATATTTAACTCATGACATGTTTATAAAATTACTGAGTTGACAATTCAAAATATATTCCAAATTAAAACTCTGCTAGTTAACAGAGGAAGTAACTAATTTTTTTCAAGCAGAATCTTTTGGTTATGCAACGTGTCACCTGTAACCCTTTCTGCAATAATACTGCATTTGTTATAAACTTGATGCTTACAAGTCTGGCAAAAATTGGTTACTAATAACTTCTTCCTTGCAAACTATTCAAGCTTTTATTCACACTAAGTAACACTTTACTTCACTGCTGCTGAATAAAGTTTTTCTGCATTGGCTCTTAACCTTTTCTCTTCTATTTCATTCTTTCACTTTTCAAGTTTTTCAACTACTTCCATAGACTCTGCTCTGAGAACAATTCATGTACGTACAATAACTTTTATGGAGTCCTTGGTGGCAATGCGAAAATAAACAACTGATGACTAAAAACTGAACCCTGATGTAAACGAGCACGTCCTAAATTTCTCATTGAGTGTGCACAACTTCTAGCATTAGTGTCCATGAACTACACCATTTTTACTAGTATCTTTACTACCACCTCGTCCGCCAAACTACCTTTGCTGGTACTCTCAATTCTTTCTCTTAGTAGCTTATCACTCGATAATTTTCCTTGCTTTAACAACCGTTTTTAGTCCTCTAAAGTGAAAATTAAATCAATTAACTATAAGACTTGGCTGTCAGTCTTTCATGGTAACACTACCTTACCTGATATGACTGACTTTGTTTGACTGTTTTTCATCAGTAATAAAATATTTGTTGTTAATTCTGAGTCAAAAATGTCTACCTTTCACACTATTTTATATATCAGATCTATGACCTACTTCAAATTAATTTGAGACACGTTGGAAAAACATGAAGTAATTCTATTTGGTTTTACTTAAAATTTTGTAGAATTAACTTTTTGTAAATTTTGATATCTAGTAATGTTCAATTTGTTTCCAAAAAGCTGATTTCATATTGCTGACATAACTTTGTTTGATATCATTTCTCTGTTTCCAAAAAGCTGGTTTCATATTGCTGACATAACTTTGTTTGATATCATTTCTCTGTTTATTCTTTTCTTAAATTGATTTTTTTTTCATTGATAATTACACATGTAGTTATTTTATAGGCGGCACCTTCTCCTGCAGCTTTCATTAACCCTCCGTCTGTAGGACCTGCTCCAAGTCCTCTCTCACATGCTGATGAACAAGCTTACCTCGAAAAGGTACATTTGAATATAATTTTGATTTCCAGGGCGGCTATTATTATATGCTTGCTTGATCTGGCCATGCACTCATTTAAAGACGCATTTGCATTTAAGATTTCTTTTATCATTGATAAAAATGACAATCAAAATTGGGAAATGATAACTACAAAGAAGAAATTTAATTACATAAATTTTTAACAATTTGTGTTTAATTGTTTATATTAGTTAATGGGAAGTCATTTTCAAACTGGAGAAATTAGAACTTTTCAGGGAAAATGAAAATGAACGTTAAATTAGTGTCAGTAGATTTAGATGAAAAGTCTTTAAAATCAATAGGTGCTCAAAAGACAAGCATTTTTAAAATCAGTGTTGCACTTAAATTAGCTTAAAATAAATTCACCCAGTATTACGTTAGGGATTTTTTTATATAAAAGAGAATTTAAATGGTTATGATCAAAGCCAATTATTACAAAAAGTTGAGAATATCATGTTCGGCCTAAAATCATTTGTCACCATAGCCCTAAAACTGCTGTTATAGAAATCAGTAATACCTGTATTTGTTACCATAGCAAACTCCATAAAAAATTTCCTTGAAATCTGGAATACATGTGTTTGTTGCCATGAAATACCTCATAACCACTGTCATAGAATCAGCAATACCTGTATTTGTTAGCATAACATAGCCCATAAAAAACGTCAATTAAATCAGCAATACCTGTATTTGTTACCATAACATACATCAAAAACGTTATCAATATAATGAGGCAATAAAGGAAAAGAGACATGATATATATGTTTTACTTGCATAAAAGTCTTGATTCATGTTACAGCTATCATAGATAAATTCCTAGCATGTGGCAGCATAGAAAGATTTCTTTGTAGTTGGCACTTAATAACTTTCAATATTCAGTATATTTATCCTGCTATTATTAACATTTATAACTAAATGATTTCTGATGTTAACTAGAAAAAAAAATAAAACATGTTTTGTAAAATATCACTGACAACGAAATCATTGGTATCATTTTTTATATTTTTGGAATAAAAAAATTTAACTAATGATTAATTCGAAATTACACTTTTCAGTCTCACGTGTTATTGTTAATGGTCTGCTGAGTCTTTAAATTTTTTTAGGAAGTTCTTATAATATAGTTTTGTTTGGGAGCTCCCAATCATTTAATGTCCTAGCTTGTATTTTTTCTTTTTTCATAGCTTAAAGAAATGAGTAAATACATTGAACCATTATCAAAGACAATAAGTCAAATGCAGAAAGGAAATGGTAACAATCGTTTTTATATAATTTATTTTGTTTTTTTATTGAAATGATTAATTTTTAATTAATGATTGATTAATGATTGTTATAATTATGTATAATATTTATTATAATATGTTTTCTTAAAAGCTTAAAACAAATTTTTTGTAACAGTTAACTTTAATTACATAAATTAGTTTCTTTATACTTTCTCTCACTGGTTTCTAAGAAACCATTACTTAATTAAAAAAAAAAAATGGATGTAATTTTTTTTTATATAGACATTATATAGACAGGCCTTTAACTAATTATGTGACTTAGATATATTTCTCAGAATAATCTAAATATTATAGGATATCTGGCTCTTGCCTGCAAGTCTATTTTAAATTTCTTTGTAGTTCTGTTATTCTTTTTTTCCACAGCTAATCCTAAAATTAAGATTCCTGGGAAGTTTGATTGAATTGTAAGTGGAGTGTCTAAATCCTTATGTTTCAACACTGGATTATGCAAAACTCCTTATGTTTCAACACAGTATTACATGCAAAAATCCTTATGTTTCAACACAGTATTACATGCAAAAATCCTTATGTTTCAACACAGTATTATATGCAAAAATCCTTATGTTTCAACACAGTATTATATGCAAAAA